>WNGS01163519.1:13810705-13861150 GCA_020271785.1 Procambarus virginalis
ATATACCAATAAAAACAAATCAAAATCAATGTTTATTAATTACTAATATACATCCAAGAATTGATCTTGATAATTCCTCCATGGGCTCATCACAGGACTCATTTCATGTACAGGATTTTTTGTGAGCAAAGTTAGCAGGATGGGCAGGAACACTGTGAAACACAGCGCTGCCTCACGCCTCTCACAATGCCACCTGCAGCAGTATTTCAGGAAAAAACTTGCAAGTAAACAAATACTAGTGCCCTATTGATATGCATGTATATAATATAAAGTTAATAACACTGTACATTAGTGTCATATTAATAAATATGGTAAGAAGACTAGTAATGTAAATTTAAAATAAAGGAATAGGGCTCACTGCAATAATAATACTAATAATAGTAATATATTTATTGAAAATACAGAAAAAACTGATTACAGTGAATATGTATTTAGTAGGTACTGTATTCGCATTTTTTAAGTCTATATCAAATTGCAGCAATGATAATATCAATAAAGAAAGTTTACTTTCACTAAACTAAAGATTGTTATTCATAAATAAATTAATAATACTAATAGAAATGAAGAGGAAATATAAATATATTAAATAAAAAAACTAATACAAAATTTAAGGAAAGTAATAAATTTACTATACAGTAATATTAATACATTAGGTAATAATTAAATAAATATAAATTAATTAATTTATATTTACACAATTAATAGTTATTGTAACATTAGTCATAATAATATTGAGAGTAGTAGTAAAAATAGTAACAATACTAGTAATAATAGTAGCAGCAATAATAATAATAATGATAGCAACAATAATAATATCATTATAGTAATAATAATAATAATAATAATTAAATTAATAATATAGTAGCAATAATTATAATACTGTTGTTGCAGCACAACAACAACACACAAAATAACAATAATAATAATAACAATAACAATAATAATAATAATAATAATACCAATAATATAACTAATATAGTAATAATAATAATAATACTGTAATAACAGTAATAATAGTAACAAATGATGAAAAATAGTAATAATAATACTACTGTACTATAATAATAATTATGGATAGTAATAATAACAATAATAGTAATAATAATGATAATACTAATAATAATACTAATATAATACTACTTTATATCTGGCAACAATAACATGACATTCACAAGACATAAGTATTTTGATTTACATGAATATGAAAAGTTTCTTATGTGTCTTCTGTAAAAATAATATTTTGATTTACATGAATATGAAAAGTTTCTTATGTGTCTTCTGTAAAATATTGTATACATCATGAAGGCATGAATGGTGTATACAGTATTTTACATGAGCACTCAAGAGAATGTTTTTCATAGTAATGTAAATCAAAATCATTCACTCTTGTGAATGTCATGTTATTGTTACCAGATAATATCTCAAATTATGAGCATCACATGAACGCCCCAAATGTGCTTAGGCATTACGCGAATTACCTATTATATCACCGATAAGTCTAAAGCACGTAGAGATTTATAATCGGAATTTATCTGAGTACTACCATGTCTAATAGGTGATATTCCATTGGTCCATTACCGAAGAGTGAAAAAAGCATCTGCCTTCTCCTTTTACATTCGACCCTTTAAAGAAGTAGTCTGGATTAATCTTCCAGTATTATCATAAATATTTTAAACGATGAAATAACTTAATGGCTTCAGATCTCACTAATCTATTCAGACATTATTAAATTAATTTACAGTAATTCTATTTATTGACTTAAGTATTCGATTACCATAACTCACAATAACCTTGTACAAAACTTCAGTACTAATAAATTCAAGCCTCTCTTTGAACTACAGTATATCTATAACTTCTCTCAATCCCCCATTAACCACAGGAGTACCACAAGGTACATATAAGAACCCCTTCTATTTATAACATAAAGCAGTGACTTACCAATTTTTTTTCTAACCTTTTTAAACTTTAATTTCACTATGGCACTACTGTACTTTCTTCCTCCCAGCTCCAACCTACACACCTTAAATGATATAGTAAAATATTTATTAAAAGAAGTCCACTGATATAGGTCAACCAGAAGCTCACTTTAACCACAGAAGAGACCTACATTTTATTTGAAAACAAATATCTAACCAAATACAGTAGGCCTTTAAATATATTAGAATGTCTGTTCAAGGTTGCAAGCTTAGGACTACGACCCCCCGAGCGCTGTTCACTCAGCCGCGAGGTGTATGTACTCACCTAATTATGCTTGCGGGGGTTGAGCTCTGGCTCTTTGGTCCCGCCTCTCAGCCGCCAATCTACTGGTGTATAGATTCCTGAGCTTCTCGAGCTCCATCATATCTACATTTGAAACTGTGTATGGAGTCAGCCTCCACCACATTACTTCATAGTGCATTCCATTTACTAACTACTCTGACACTGAATACGTGCTTTCTAATGTCTCTGCTTATTTGGGTACTCAGCTCCCACCTGTGTCCCCTTGTGCGTGTACCACCCATGTTTAATAATCCATCTTTGTCTACCATCCTTGGCAGGGTACCAAGGTAAGGTACCCTGTCAATTCCCCCTGAGAATTTTGTATGTAGTAGTCATGTCTCCCCGAGCTCTTCTGTCTTCCTGCAACGTGAGGTGCATTTCACGCAGTCTTTCATCGTAACTCATGCCTCTTAGTTCTGAGACTAGCCTAGTGGCATACTTCTAAACTTTTCCCAGTTTAGTCTTGTGTTTGACAAGGTACGGGGTCCATGCAGAGGCTGCATACTCCAGGATTGGCCTGCTATACGTGGTATACAAGGTTCTGATTCTTGTATACGTGGTATACAAGATATGCAAACAAAACGCTGATGTAATTTACACAGATTTCGCAAAAGCCTTTGACAAATGTGACAAATTTTGTGTGTTATTGCACATAAAATGCGTTCAAAAGGAATTACCGAAAAATAGGCAGATGGATCTACAATTTCCTGACTAACAGAACCCAATGTGTATATAGTCAACAAAATAAAATCCGGCCCATCAACCGTGAAGAGCTCAGTCCCCCAGGGTACTGTGCTTGCTCCAGTATTTTTCTCATCCTCATATCGGACATATACAAGGACACAATCTATAGTACTGTATCATCCTTTGCAGATGACACTAGGATTTTCATGAGAGTAGACAGCATAGAGGACATGGCAAGCCTCCAATCAGATGTAAATCAGGTCTTTCTATGAGCTACAGAAAATAATATGGTGTTTAACGAAGGTGTTTTTCCAGCTCATGCGCTATGGAAAAATTGAAAATATAAAAACGGAAACCCTGTACAAACCTTAGTCAAATCATAACAACGAAAAGGCAATGTAAAGGATCTGGGTGTACTCATGTCGGAAGACCTTACCTTTAAAGAACACAATAAAGTAGCCGTCACAACTGCAAGAAAAATGACAGGTTGGATAACAAGAACCTTTCACACTAGAGATGCTATACCGATGATACTTTTCAAGACGCTAGTGCTCTGTAGAGTGGAGTACTGCTGCACAATGACAGCCCCTTGCAAATTTGAGAAATTGCTGACCTGAAGAGCGTGCAGAGATTCTTTACTGCTAGAATCCACTCAGTAAAACATCCAAACTACTGGGACCGACTAAAGAGCCTAAATCTGTATTCTCTTGAGCGTAGGCGGGAGAGATACGTAATAATTTACACGTGGAAAATAGTAGAGGGGCTGGTCCCAAACCTGCACAGAGAAATAACATTACATGAGACCAGAAGGCATGGCAGGATGTGCAGAATACCCCCGTTGAAAAGCAGAGGTGCAACAGGTACTCTGCGAGAGAACTCTATCAACATCAGAGGCCCGAGACTGTTCAACACGCTTCCGCTACACATAAGGGGCATAACTGGCCGACCCTTCACAGTGTTCAGAGAGAGAACTCAATAAGCACCTCTAAAAGATACCTGATCAACCAGGCTGCGAGCAGCCTGGTTGACCAGTCCAGCAACCAGGAAGCCTGGTCGACGACCGGGCCGCGGGGACGCTAAGCCTCGGAAACACCTCAAGGTAGGTTCTGAAAGATTCCTTACACAGGTTTCTGAAGGTATTTCTGATGTTAGCCAGCCTCGCATACGCCGCCGATGTTATTCTTTTAATGTGGGCTTCAGAAGACAGGTTTGGTGTGATATCAACTCCTAGATCTTTCTCTCTGTCCGTTTCGTAGAGGACTTCATCTCCCATTCGGTATCCAGCGTCTGGCCTCCTATTTTCTCCACCTAGTTTCATTACCTTACATATACATTGGATGATCTTTAGTAAGCATTTGTTGGACTATTCCTTCAGCTTGTCTAGGTCATCTTGTAGCCCCATACTATCTTCCCTCGTCTTAATCCTCCTCATAATTTTTGCATCATCAGCAAACATTGAGAGGAAAGAGTCTATTCCTTCTGGGAGATCATTTACATATATCAGACACAGTATAGGAGGTCGGAGTGCAGTGGATTCCCACTGACTGCCACTTTCGATGAACTTCGGGTCGTGAGCTTCTACCAAGTCTTTCATAGGCTCTGGTATGATCTACCCCACTATTTCGCTGGCAGCGATAATTATCACTGACTGCTTATCCTCTTAACCAGTTCGAAATAGTTTACAATAAAACTAAGATGTATGGCTCAGAAGGAAGACATACACATGTATACATAATAAAGGTCACAGACAAATTGTTGCAGATTATCCCATACATAAGATTACTAGTGCATGATACTGATGATGCACTTACCAAGCTTACAGTAAATACAAATGCAAACAGGAACTAGCAGATCAATTGTCGATCACAATGAAATGTTATCAAATAAAACACTTGTAAGGGGCAAGTAACAATCAGTAGACTGGTAGATGCTGTCACAGCTCGAAAATGACTTTGCTACAAGTTCTTTGTAGCAAGACTTAGCTAGATTTGCTATGGCAGTTCAGCTTATATATAGAAAACTAGATCAAGCGAAATGTAAAGTGTATGGACTAAGCAGAGTCACACACTAAAGCATTTAATCAATTTCTAATCTGAGTCTAAGAAAATGTCAAATCAGTGCGCACCACTCTGCGCACCTCAGCTTGGGGGCTTGATCGTCATGATCACAATCATCAGGGAACAATAAACAATTATTATTATGGTTTGGTAAACACTGGCAATAATTACTATTGCTTGCTTTGTCTTTCTAATTTATTCAGAATCCTGAAATAAACGGGCATAGCCGTTATCTGGCGGTATATATATATATATATATATATATATATATATATATATATATATATATATATATATATATATATATATATATATATATATATATATATATAATAGCGTAAGTACACTTGTTATAATTATTTGTTTTTCTCGAGAAATAATGTGCAGTACTTGATCATTTTTGTAACTAAGTGAATTATAAATGAGCTTTGACACGTGCTTCAACATTAGTCAGTCTAATTATCAATGTTTTGGACAATATATATCGAGATATCTGGATCTATGTAACTTTCACATCCACACTGATAAGGATATAGAAATGGGACGCCCGAAGTTTACTTATGTAGACTACTCGCATCCCGGGTGTGACCAACATCCTGCGAGGCGCGTGGGTTTAAGTGAACCTGGCTACCTCTTGCCCAACAGTCTGTAACCCCCTACTATTGACTAGGGGCAGCAGCACAGGGCTGTGTAGCCTACCTAAGCCTGTTAATAACAATAAAAAAAGGGTAACCAGACGCAGAGCCGCGCGCACAAAAAGAGTAGGCGGGTGTGTCCAGGGGGCATGGATGCTCCCGCCTGCTGCTACACACGGACAGATGGACAGACACGTTGGACGAGGCTGGGAGGAGGAGGAGGAGGAGGATGCATAATAAAAAAAAAATAAACGCAAAGTTTCATACATATTAACCAACGAGTCCAGCTATTACAAATCCCCTACGAATACAGCTTTCGTCCCGTTAAGTGTACAATAGCAGAAACGTGTTTTTTGAGTTATTTGTGGTGTAGTGGAATGGGTATAGTTTCTTGAACCTGGAGCGAGCAGCTTAGGTAGAGAGCTTCCTGCTGGCCCGGGCAGCTGCCGCACCCTCACCGCTGGCCACCCGTCGCTTCCCTCCCGTCCTGCAGCCGTACCCACCACCCTCATACCCTGCCTAACACCCACCTCCCTCCATGCCACTACCCTCCTGCATTGCCCACCCCACTACCCACCTGCTTTGCCCTCCATCCTTCCACCACGTCCACTACCTTCCTTGTTGTGCCCACTATGCTCCTTGTTATGCCCACTATGCTCCTTGTTAGGCCCACTATGCTCCCTGCTATGCCTACTATCCCCCCACAAAACCCATCCTCCCGCCCTACCCACCATGATCATAAAAAACGATGATGTACAAGGAAAAAATTGGGTTAACTAGGAAGACGAGCTTGACAGAACATTATTTACAAATAAACGTGAAGGTTATTTAATTGAGGGCCACTAACACTAATGGCCTCGACGAGGACAGGATGCCGGTGGCTTGTTGAAGCCCCCCCCCCCCCACATTTGCCTTGATCCTTTGAAGGTGGATTTTAAAACCTAAGTTTTGGCGTTTGCGGCTTCGGCAGGTAGGCAGTTCCATGGGTGAAAAAGGGGGTGGGGGGTCTTGTGGGTAAAAAAGCATCTCCTGTTCGCAGTCCTACATTGAGGTTTGTTGAACTTGAAACAATTGCTCCATTTGAAGAATTTTTCAGGATCAACATCCTCAAACTTGTTCAATACTGTACAGTACTTTACAAGTTTCAATGAGATCTACCCTGCCATGTCTGGCATGTTATCCTTAACTCCTAAGAAATTAAATAAGGGAATGTATCAAACTCAAGCAACATACTGACATACATGCCTCAGAATACAGAAATATAAATAGGCAACAGGCAGACACTATCATCATCTGAACAGAAAAATGGCAAGGAAACCAAACCCATTATTCACAACCCCTACAGGAGAAACAGCCCACGGCTTTGACCTTAAAGGGTGAGACAAGCTGCTGTCCAGACCATAAGCAACAACAGATATAGAGGTTTTAATAATATCCCATTTAAGCCTTCAAATATCAACATGTTTTGATGTGGCAGACTAAAGTTTGGCAAGATATACACATGCTTATTGTAGATAAATGAACAAGTGCATTCACAACAGATTTACTAATAAAGTACCCATTCAGATGGAGTACTAGGGCTGTCTAGGGTGTATCTGCCAGCAACTTTATGTACAGTATTTTCTTCCAAACACATGATATAAAGCATTAGTAATGGAGATAAAATAATACTGTACCAGCTTTCATGTACACCACTGTGAAAGCATTCTGAATTAATTAAACAGCTCTTAAATGCAACGAATGATTCCATAGTTTTCTAACATTTTTATTTCTTCCATGCCACATATTTGCACGCAATAGCTTGGGGACTCTGTATTCCACCATAGATGAAAAAGGAAGAATGAAAGTGATGGTAATATCAACAAATTTAAGCATGTTCAAATTACTGAAAGCAAACCAATAAAATGCTCAAAATATAAAAGTATTGCAGGACAGTATCTTATATTTGACCCAAGAGTATGAAATTCACTTAAACGGCTTAATCAATAATGTCCGAGCCATCTCGGAGTACAGCGATTTCATAAATACTGTACTTGGAAATTAATGAAATTCAGAGATAAACAATTTTATACTAAAATAAATAAGAATTTATTCAGAAATAAACACAAAAGCTAACTATTCATTATCTGTGGGCACTCTAATTACCGTATTTTTTGTTCAGATTTAGATAAATTGAGGTCCCAAGACTAACAGCGAGGGTGTCTGCATGGTCACCTAACCCTTACTAGCAAGACTCTGTTGCTGCATTACCAAGTGCTACACTCGCCATCCAATCCCACTAGGAAATTACATTTTTTTGTGAAAATGTGTCAAAGAGGATGTTAACATCTAGCTCTAGACAGTTAATATATAACCATTGTATTGATAATTTGCAAAAATGTAACCCGTGTTTTGATTAAAAAAATAAACTAGTTTCTTTTATAGAAATAACAATAGAGTAAAACTGCAATAACAGACCATGTACAGACATACATACATTTATAACCCTTTGGGTGATATTTCAGTTTGATTTCTAGAGGGTCAAAAATGCAGCCAAAACAAAATGTTAAAATTTAGTATTTTAAATCTCATAAGCAAAACTAAATCTCTCCAGCTGTGCAAAATTGTTATGAGATAAATTATAGTTATTTTCTAATAGATAATATGAGCCAAGGAACCTAAAACCAATTGTGTGTGTGTGTGTTCCTAAAACAATATAAATACAACCATAAATTTTTTTTCTTAAATTTTTATTTAATTTATAATAAGAACAAGGTGTGTTCTTTCCATGAACTAAAAGAAATAGGAAGGAAGAGAGATGTAAAAAAAAACATGGAGCATTCAAAATTCCACTACTGTACTGTGAACTGCTGACATTTACTTGGTCCAAGGGTATGTTTTGAGGTCAGGGGGCCTGGTCGAATATTGCATGACACACAGTTTCCTAGATATGTGGACACACATTGCTTAGTGTGTTTTAGAGCATATTTTGGTAAATCAACTACTACAGCTTAAGTTTAAAAAAGGGACAGATTCACTGAAAATTTTATGTAGACATTTACTGTAAAGGGACATACGAAAAGAATTAAGAAAAAAAAAATATATTGCCGAGTTTATCCAACCACCAATTTGATATTATTAGAACAACAATGCTGAAAATCCTGTATGAATACAAGTTTTCAATTCTCTTTGTACTCACTTCACTCACAAAACTGTTTCAAATGATTCTTAGCACTTTGTCTATTTATGTGAAATGCAAAAGTTGGGAATTGTTTAGTACAAAAGAGGACTTTTGAAGCCAATACATTTAGGTTCCCTGAACCCATCATGTGACTGTATAACCTTTCTGCCAGTGCATAATGAAGTAATTAAGCTAACCAAATTAGCCACTTTCCAGTTGTACAGCACCAGCAGTAGATGCTGGATACCTGTCATTAGTAATAATCAAAGAACGCACCAAGCCTGGAAGATTATTTAGCATCAGCTGTGGGGCAAAAGTTAAAAGTCCTAGATATCATTTAAGATCCTAATACAAAAGCAAAAAGGACAAGACAATGTCAAAAATATCAAATTCAAGGATTTTATCAAGGGACAAGTGACTCAAGAGGGATATTTGGAAGAGAGATTTTCGATCCTGAAATTCGAGACATTCCACAAGGAGGAGCATGACTAAAGCGAGACGGTGCAGTTCAGGTAAGGTGCAGGTCTTTGTTCCATTAATAGCCTGCAAATTTGTGTGGCCAATATGCAGCCTAACCAGAGCCTATTTCTCCCACTTATTATGGAAGGACAAAAGCCAAAAGAATACGCCACATTGAATACTACACAGTTCATTAGTCATACAGTATCACACTACCAACTATCATCCTAATGGTTGCTAACTGCAATGAGAAAGGCAGGATAGAAATACAAGGAAGAAAGCCACTTTAGGGAGATGGAACCAACCCTGCAGCTTGTAAGGTTACAGCATTTAGATATTGCATAAAAGGATCTGCTCATTTACCATAACATACACAGTTTGTCATACTGATACTAACCCAAAGACCCCTATAGATGCTAGAACCTAACTGATGCCATCTTACACAATGCACACTGTCAATGACATCTCAGAGACTAGGGTATTCACACTTCAATTTGTTTTCCTTCATACAGCATTTTGGTCAACACTTAATTTCTAAAATTAATGCATAGAAATATTTACAATCGTTTTTCTTGCAAAGTCCCTTAACATCAGGTTTGAAAAAAAGTTGACAAATGGCAAATTAAGATGACAAGTCCGAATCACTGTTCATGTTTCAGTGGCATGTAATTACTTGCTGTTTGTTATGGGAGTTTTGAATCACTAAATATTCATTAATAAATTTGTAAATATAAAACTTAAGGTTATACCAAATAAAAATTACAATTTCATATAAATTGTGATGTATTAAAATCAAATTAAATTTAATAACAACAACACATATACTGCATTAGGAAACCTATACATAGTTCCTGAATCCTTATACACTCTCCATATCATTTTCCAAGTGGTCATGTGTGTGTTGTGTCAGCAGAGGCAATTATTTGTTTTATCTCCTAAAATACACAGCTTCCTTTTCAACTGAATTTTTAATGGGAAAGATACATAAAAAAAAAGTTGGAAAATAATGAAAGTTTTTAAAGAGGGAAAGTCTGACGTGGAAGGTTTATAGGAGACAAAGATCAAAGGAAATGATCATGAGAGTAGAATGAAGTGAATGCCTTACGACCAGGAACAAAAAATAACAAGAGTAACAAAAGGATGTGTCTGTTAATAAATAAAGGGTGGTATGAGGCAATTAAATAACTTCTTGTGTAACAGTTCAAGGAGCTTGTGTGATACTCTAAGTTTGAAAATATTAGCAATTACAGTATGGCTGCATTTGTAGCACGTGATGGTGAAAGCAAAAATTAAATTTTCTATTTGGTTTGGGTTAGAGAATGCGATAGGGAAGATTCCTACGAGTTAAAGAATATTTGTAATGGGTGATCTAAATGGTGAAGTTGGAACAGGCCCTGTAGATAACATCTGTGGAAATGGTGTCCCAGGAATAAGTGACAATAACTGAAGACTAAAAGATTTATATAATGAGATTGGTATTACTAATACATATTCTATAAAGAAAAGGATATACTATACATAGTCTACATGATACAGAGAAAATACAAAAAAATTTAATTGACTATTTGCTGATGGAAGTACAGTATGCTTAATTGTGTGTGTGTTATAAGGCAGAAAATCTGGAGGTTTGTTTCATCACACATTTATGCTGTGTAAGCCAAGTTTAAGCGGAGAAGATGACCATCAACAAATCAACCTCAGTGGGATGTATAGAAGGAATGTCTGGTCAAGATAGCTAAGAAAGTGTGTGCAGTTGCATAATGTGGTAAAAAGAATGAAAGAACGGCTTGGAGGAATCAAGAAGTGGCAGGAGCAATTAACTACCAGAAAAACAACAGTAGTGTGTGTTGATGGCACATACATATACATCACCTAAATCTATTTTAAGATTCATAACCTGGTTTAAATTTCATAATCCATAGGATTGTTATATGTAATAAACAATAAATAACCCTCCTTATAGTATAAGAATCATACACCAAACTGGCTTGTTTCTATTATTTTTGTGAACCATTATTATTTGAAAAAAAAGTCTTCTTACCAATTCTGCTCTAACAAGAACATTCATTCACGCATATAACTCAATAAACTGCACTGAACAAGTATATTTTACAATTTTTTTTTTTTGACCAGTTTAAAAAAATGTATCCTGAGAAATTAAATACAAATTTATTCAAAAGAAAAAGAAGTAATGCGTACATAAGTGCACGAGCAGGTTCTGTATACAGTTGACTACCATAATTTCACAGACTTCATGAACTGCTAGTTTCTTTAATCAAGCCATCTACCATATCACATTTGCATTAGTGGCCACAACAAAAATAAAGCAACTTGTACACTGTTGTTAAAAAAATAAAAAAAGTAAATGGAATGCAATAATTATTAACCTATTTCTCATACAATGTTACTATAGTTATCTGATCCCATATTACATGGCTGCACGTGTGTGTGTGTAACTATACAGTGTATACCAGTAGCAATATGAACATGTGTACCAGTAGGGGAGTGTAAGCACCGGCTCCTGGGGGGCAATCCATTCAAGTTGATCCAATCCAAGTAACGACTTGCCAACCTCAGAATTTATTAACACAGTATTAATATTTCAATCCATGTTCTGCATTAAGTGAACTACACTAACTGGCACTACTTTCTTGGTGTGAAGGTAGAAAGTTTAATGTACCATAGGAGATTGAGGGGCTCCAAGTCAACCTTACTCTTACACAGCAAGACATTTTAAGATTTATATTTCTTTGAAATTTAGCCTCAAAACATAAGTGCAACTACTTAAAGTTTAAAATAATAAAATAAAAATAATAATACCTTGTATTAATAATAATTAGTAATACAGTAATAAATTATAAACAACAGGAGGCCTGGTCGGAGACCAAGCCTCGAGGCTATTGATCCCCGGAACCTCTACAAGGTAGGCAGACGACAATAATTTCTTTATTTGTAAAACAAAGATGCTAGGTTATAAATATTACTCCAAACTAATTTCTATAGAATCATTGTTAAGACTAGACAAATTTGTACAATATTATTAGAGAAAAAAATTATGCTAAAAAAAACCCTAAAGCCACCTCATTTGTGCATGATATTGTGTGAATTTTGGCAATGTTACATGAAACGTAAGGGCTCGAGGTAGAAACACCCTACAAAATGAGATCTTGAGATTTGAATTTTCCCACCAAAAATGCAGGGTAAAAAATCGTCAACAATATCCATTTTAATATATCTTACTTTGTAAATACTTTCCAATTACTTTTATTTAGTTAATCTGATTATGTTTTATGTTTTCATGAAAAAAAATTATTTACACAAAACAATATACTAGTTGGCACCTCACCATTATTGAAAGGTTTTCTTGCCACTACTGCCCATCCTCTCGTATGGGCCAATAGGCCTTCTGCAGTTGCCTTTGTTCTTATGTACTGTACAACAAAAAATCTTGAAGAGTTGACTGATTTTATTTAAATAAAGCTTTAAATGTAGCCAATAACCTAGGTTTTAAAACCTATTTGAATCTCGGCAAAGACAGACACGGTGGCGCACATTTCTTATCACCTAATGCATTTGTTCACTTAGCAGTAATTAGGCACCTGGGAGTTAGTCAACTATTGTGCGGTTGCTTCTTTGAGAGAGCCAGTAGTTCGACTTCGATGTAGTAGTGAAGGGTAATCCTAAACACTAATTGAAACTAAACCCATAGGGGATTGAGCCATCACATCACATTAATTAGTAGGGCCCAGGAACCGTGCACAAGTGCGTGTGCGTGTGTGCATGCGTGTGTGTGTGTGCGCGGGTGTGCACATGTATGTGTGCGTGTGGGGGCAAGAGTTAACATGTCAACATAAATAAATATAGAGGTTATAAAATGGAATCAAACCCCCATCTCTAAACTCCTGACGGCATGGGTTTGACCATATGGCCTAAATAGTTATTCCTAGATTCATCACATTCTTATGATTTCATTGTGCATGTGTATAATATACCTGTATGTATATATAGTATTTGTGTACAAGCATGTATGCGATTGTGTAAACATACAGTATTTGGTTTTATGAAGTAAATGGACTCGGCAAAAAAAATATACCTTTAACCTTTTAACAATCAAGACTAGTCAGCTACATTCCTGTAGTCAAAATAAAATCATTATATACAAAAAATACCAGGCTAACAACATGAGGACCGCATTGCCGCAACTATCCAAGCGCAACATCCAAAGCCATCATCACTATGAAGCCGATTATGCACCATGCTGATGCTAATCGCCCATTGCCTCTGGTGGTAAAGAAATACAAAATACAGAATATATGCCATATAATAAGGAATTGTTAAAAACTAAGTATAAATTGAATTACACAAGATACATAATGCCTTGTATAGTACTGTGTAGCACTCTTCCATATCTGAATGACTAAAGGCTGTGATGATATGAACACTGTACCATGTTACATTATTGCAGATGTCTTTAGACACAGAATTTTGTCATCAGTTTAAGGACTCGGGGAAATTTTTTAGCCAGTTTCAATATAAGTTCAATATACTGTAGTATAGTGCCAGAAAGTGGAGCTGATGGCCTAGAAGGCTTTTTCATTAAATGTCTTAAGGCATGAGACTTGCTAGTTTTTTACTATTACTTTTAATGACTAATCAGCATGTGTGTCACCTACCGACTAATATTTCAGAAATTTTTAAAGACGTTTATTTAAATGGGTTATTATGCATAAATATTAATTTCACCTATTATTAAAATTGTGCTCATCTTTGTTCACATGTACATGATGTTCCAAAAGGTGAGGCGACTAATTTTAAGAAGTTATTGGTTATAAAAATTAATGCACTGTATCGCACATTTTGAAATGAGTGGAGAGGGAACAGAGGAATATATGCAGGAGGAAGGAGCTATGAATAGGTTAGAGAGAAAAGGTTCCTGGTCACAACAGGACCCCTCGTTCCTGGGCCCAATCCTCAGGCAGGTAGAGTCATTTCGGCATGTTTCCTTACAACTGATGCGTCCATTTACCTAGCAGTAAATAGATAGATAGTAGACGGTTGTGAGCTGAAACCTGGAGGTCAGCCATTGCCAAAGGGAAACTTAAATTGGCATGCAAGGGTACAAAAGAGAGTAAGAGATAACAATAAAAGATAGTAGCAACAGTGAAGGTAAATCTGCAGCTACTCTCCGCAAACAACTGCAGAGAGTGGCTGCAGTAGTTTGCAAAAACGACTTTGATAAAGGATGGTGCTTACACACCCTAATGTGTACAGAATGTAGGTTCTTCCAAAAATTCTGTTAAATAATACACTTACATGAGTATTGGGTCTTTTCTTCATCTTTGTAATATTATGTGTCTTGGGAACACACGTGGACTAGTTTTAGGTTAACCCTATTTTATGTACAGTATAACAAAAGTTGGTTTCAATTTCGTTTGTTAACTTTTTAATGGCACAGCTGGAAAGTATGCATTTTTCTTACTAGATATGTAATAAAAAATGTGAATTTTAATATGCAGCTCTTTGGTGTGCATTTCAAACCTTGGCAGGGAGTAAAGTAAAAAAAAATTATGTCCCAGCCAAAATGTTAATTAAGAAAAAACTATACTATGGCTACATAGCTTAATTTTAAAAGCAGCCATAATTTTGTACACATTCAAGTGAATGTGATGAGGCATTTCAAATACTGAGTGGAACTGTGTAGGAAGAGAAAAGAATGATGTAAATATGACACCATAAACATCCCTACAGGCAATACCTCACGACTCAAACAACTACAGTTATCTAAACATTACTTATGTATATACTGCAAGTAATTCAAGCAAAATATTGCTTACCCCACTTGTGCTTCTGGGATGATGTCATCAACAACAACAAATATCATGGCCCCAGCAGCAAAGGCCAGAGCATATGGCAGCACTGGTTCACACACGGACACAGCTGCTGCTCCCACTACTCCAGCAATAGGCTCCACCATCCCACTCAGTTGACCATACCTACAGGTAACAAATTTCCATTACATAATTAACGTTTGAATAAATGTAGATATTAGTTCTAAATTTAAAAGAGAAGAATCAAGAAATTGATGAATCAGAGAAAAGCCACTTTTTCAAATGGTATTGGAGTTGTAGAGTGAAATTTAGAGAAGTACAGAACTTACAAATGTGAACTTGAAAATTATCCCTGAAAATAAGATATAGTATCAATATTTCTTCACCTCACTACAGTCTAACTAAATTGGATAATTTTTATGTTCTTCCCAACATCGGTAAGCAATGTTTTACGCTATAGAAAGAAAAAAACAGATATTTTTTATACGCCCCAAGATATCTACCTAAATTAGGTGCACAGTACAGAGGTTAATGCAAGTTACTGATAATAAAAGTTATACAGTATTATTTGTCAATCTAATAACACCAGCACTCCACCAGTGTGGTGATTACTGAGGAGAGCTGAGAACGTGTACAGAGCCATTCTTGTATCAACTTATTAACTTTGTTGTTGGTGACACTTGCTGCCCTGCTATAGAGCTTTTCAAATAAAGAATGGCTATGGAGCTTTAATGATAATGGCCATTGTACACATCCTGTAGTCTAAGATGGATTTTCCCACCACCTACACTGTGTCCATAAAATGGACCACAAATTGAAGCTACTCTGTGTAACTACTAACTGAAATGGATTTCACTTGGCTAGCATACAGTGGAATGTGACTACTCACATTCCACTGCGAGTGGAATGTGAGTAGAATTTTAATTTTTTATTTTTTTTAGAAAAACATTCAAGTTTTACTCGCCAATTTAACAATCATATTACAAATTATCAGGAGCACTTACCAAAATGCCCACCACACAGAGTGGCCTGCTCCTCTCAATGGAAGACTAACTGCCATACCCTCAGGAAAGTTCTGAATTCCAATACCCAGTGCCAAGTTCCTATTGAGTAATGTAGCAATATTAATGTTCATCTTATTGTTTTCAATTGATTACTACTATACATCATATATTTTTTTTTATCAAGAACAAAGTCAACTTTACAGGACTAACAGTGTGCTTTCTTAGCTTATCTCTACTACAAAAATAACTAAATGAAACACCTGTATAAAAAGACATTTTACTATAAAACAGCAATTATGCGAAACAATGACACGCAAAAAGAATGAAAAAATGTACATGCCAGAACCTACTTTGCTTTGTTGAATGTAGCAAGTGGAGTTTTACCAATAGCACCAAAGCCAACACCAACGGCTAACCCCTCTGCAGAAAAATAAAGTTTATATGCAGATCTAAGATAATTAACCCATAGTGATTACATAATTATAACTATTACAACACAAGAAATTAAGAATATAAGAATCAAATCAAATGACTTAGCCTATATAAAGTATAGGTTAACAGTTTCTCTTAACAAAGACCTTGACCAAACCACATGCAATGTCCAACCATTTCCAGGACACAGCCAAAAATCCAGCCTGGCTAGTGTAACTTTCTCTGATGCAGCAGTTGCCTTTTAAAGTCAGTTCTGATGGGCCATAATTGGGGGTAAGGGAGAGACTTGAGAAGCCTTAATTCATCCTGAAAGGCCCTCTTATTTCATTCAGCTACATTACACTCTAAACACTGTACCTCCTCCAAGGAATACTTGAATTAAGGGAAACCATTAGAAAACAAAAAATGAACATAATAGGTAGGCACTCGTGTACCCAGAATATCCACAGACAAAATCAACTGATGGAAGGCAAGGAATCGCTCAAATGTCGTAACTGAGCTGATGAAGGTGTGAGCCCAAACCAAAGGCAGCAAGAGATTTAACATGGCAAGTATACATGCCTGTGTAATGCTTAAGAATGAACCTACTGAATATGCATAGAAACGAAATCCAAAGGAAAGCTGCCCTATTTGTTCTAAAGCTTTGCAATGTCTCGGCAGAAGCCATGTATCAAAAAGGTTGTCAGATGAGTGTGTGAGAACATTTCACCAAAGCCCAGAGTGGTTCAGGACACCACCTGGTGGTGGGGAAAGTATAGTTTGTCATACATTTTCCCGTTGTTTTGTTTAGTACAGCATTTGCTTCATCTCCAAAACATTTCTTGTAGGGTGGTGTGTGGCTTGTGATCTTTTTTCCACTATCAGAAGGAGCAAGATATTGATCTTTGCTCCCAGTGGGTTAAGTGACTCGAGCACCTGATGAATAGATTGTGACCCCTGGGTGTCAGTGACATAAGCTCTGAGAAGCTACAGTGTGTGCTGCCCAGCAAAAAATGGACAAGAAAATTAACGTGTTAAATGTAGACAAAAATTAGACAGTAAAAGTGAATTTGAAGGATCTCAAAGATACTCATTGAGATTTTAAAACTAAATCTTTCAAGTAAATCAAAGATACAAGTAAATTCACATGCTGCTCTCTTAAATTTTGTAACATTCATCACAAAAGCTTACCTGGAACATTATGCACTGTGATAGCAATAATAAGCAGCAGTATTCTTCGCCACTGTTGAACTTTATGTTCTTTTTCCTGATCCTGACATTCTTCGTCTTCAGCGACGGGCATCCTGTCCCCCACCTCTCCTCGTCTCTGTTTGACATTACCTGTAAATGTATTACTGCCATTAAAAACTAAATGTAGTACTTCCACTTCCAATAGTTAAATAATCAAATCTTTTATTACAATTCAACAAGTCTTAGATATTTATTTCATACTCGGCAATCTTAATGGTATCT
This sequence comes from Procambarus virginalis, assembly GCA_020271785.1. Classification (NCBI taxonomy): domain Eukaryota; kingdom Metazoa; phylum Arthropoda; class Malacostraca; order Decapoda; family Cambaridae; genus Procambarus; species Procambarus virginalis. The sequence continues at coordinate 13,828,676 of WNGS01163519.1, forward strand.
CGTTAGGTCACAAATATTCTGAAAAGCTGCTACTGTGATGAACAAAATATGATACGCTGAATATGTATTATATATTCTTGAAAATTCACCAGTCATGTAATGTACTTGGTGCTGCTCCTGCAATTCTATTCACCTCTCCTCTTATTTAAGTCATGTTATGGCATGCTGGTATATAAAAGATAAATTTTCATTGTATAATTTACATGTTACTTGGATACTTTGGTCATCGAAGGTTTTTGTACATTACACAATTACTTTCTTGCCATTCATCAAGAAAAAATACATTTACAACTCTTCTTACATTAATTGCTTCTGCTTCCCTTAACCAGACTTATTGTTCAGAACTGTTGCCAACAATAAAAATTATTGTTAATTTCATTTCTCTATCAACATCCTCTCCTCAAATACTTCACCAAAATTTATTACTACTTGTACTTCTGCTTTAAACCCAACTTTCAAATACTGTACACACAAACATGACTAGCTATCCAGTACTGTTCCTTAAAAGAATTTTTAAATCACTGCTCCTGGAGAGCACATGTCATGAGGGTTTCAGGAGTTCTTCTACTCTCAGCCCCGGCCCCGGCTCGACAATCATACTTGGCAATCTTAAATCATACTCTTGCTGCCCCTATGATTAATTGGATTAATTACCCTGGACTCACCAATTCTTAGTAACCTCATTTAAATTTATAAACCATGATGACCAGCCTAGTTATTGCCACAGTAACACTCACGCTGTTTTTCAATAAAGCTTCAGGCATGAAAACAAAATGCATATAGCTTTTATTGTGCAAAATAAAATGTCATTCTTATTAGTACTGTGCAATCATTACTTAATATTACATTTCACTCTAAATTACTTCAGGTTTATTATTATATCAAGCTTCGTTTGTAATGTGCAGCTTCTCTTACTACTGACATACACCATCTGCAGTATGCAAATGATTAATGTGTCTAGAAAATCCAAACAACAAATATTAACGCAACTACTGACAACTACTTCAGTGGATGTACAGAACATATCTCTAATGAAAACTAAGTTAATTGGACATTACATTATTACACATATAATATACAACCATGTGGGTTTATTAGCTATGCATGTTTAGTTTTAATGTTGGGATTCAGGGCTTGGGCAAGGTACTAGAACTGGTTATAGTGCAGTACTACTGATATCTTATCAGCAAGGTTCTGCCCAGACTGGAAAGATAAGCCCGGCATTCTCTGATCATAAGCTTGTTACCAAAAGAAGTCACTTTATGTGAGATTTATAAAGCTTTCACTTATAAAAGCTGTGTTCTAGAAACCCCTACGAGTTGAAATATATATGATTATCCCTCTCAATCTCTCCCCTCTCTTGCTGCAGCCATTATGGTTGTTCCAATTCTTCATAACACATGCCCCGATTGATTTGTTTGGCCTCAACTCTGCACCACAAAATAAAATAAAAAGGAAAATAGAAACAAGTTAAAACTTAAAATAAAAGCATACATACTGAAGTTGATAGAAGTGAAAGCATTAGCAGTGGAGCCTTGCCCTACTTCATTGACATCTGAAGAAAATCAAGTTTAATACTTAATTTATGATCAAGACAAAACACATTTATAGTATATAGTACAATTTAAATCATTCGACAGTGCAACAATTATCTATTCTTAGACGTGAATATTAATCCAACTAATAATTACTTTCTCACATCAATACCCTAAGTGGAATTTACCACCTCACTAGAGCCCTATATATGACATGTTTCCTATGTTTTTTGGCCACAACTACGCAAAAAAATTACTCTTATTTGTTAACAAAATCACTTTCTCCCATATGTTAAAGCATAATTAATGGTATATACAGCATTCCAAATCCCAGTAAGGAATGGTTCATCAATCATCTTTTTATCTTCATATGCCTTTTGGTATGAGTCATGGTTTAGGGTATTGATAGTGAAAATGTTAATCCTGTACTGTACAGGTTTCATTGCTAAATTTCTATACCTATAAATATCAAATAATCAGTGCTAATGTTAATACTGTACAATGTACTAAAGACTTCTGGTTGCTAGTCTGGAGTCTGGCTATTAAAGACAAAATACTGTAGCTGTTAAATACTGTACTCACATTATTGGAAACAAACAGAAGAAAGCATATGCAATAGAAATATGGAAATACAGTAATAAAAACAAAATGTCAAGCTACAAGAACTCGTAAAAGAAAGAAAAGGAAAACAGGAATTTTGGTACACATTATGTAGGAGCAGTAAAATAACTGGTGTGGGTCATATCCCCTTCGGCTAAAACATCTTTCCTGATTATCTTACTCCTGACTCCCCCTCACATGTTGCTGCTCATATTTCTGAAGGTACATTCATCTCACATGTGTCAAGAATCCTTTGGACTTCCAGTTTATTTATAAAGAGAAGCTATCTTACTGGTCAAGCCTATGATGGACATGCTGTCAGAGTGGACAATATTCAGGTATTGAACCCAAGTTAAATGCATTGGCAAAGCATGCTGTACTAATTTATTGCACTCAAAATTGCAGCTTACAAGGTTCTCCGGTATAGTATGAAGGTTGGTGAGGCGCAACACTGTCCCCATCAGTTTTCTTCCTGTCACTTTGAAGAGCTGTAAAGTATAAAAAAATACATATTAACTTGTGAAATTTAATTTTCCAAATAGGATAAGGTGCCACTCTTAGAGGTACTGTATGTAATTCAACTACACTACAAATAGTCCCTGGACAGTTATTATACTTTTAAGTACTAATGCCACAGGAACTACAGTCCCTGCAGAACCATTAAGGTGCCTGGGAATCAATGAAGTTAAAACTCCCCTACACAATTATTTACTCACAAATGCTAACCTCTTTCAATCCCAATCATGTTAAGAACCATAGCCAATCAAAGGCTCTTGCTAATCTAAAAGCCAGATCAATTACAAGTCTTTGTTGACAGTATCTAAGTGACCGAGACCCTGACAACTACCACACCGAACGAACCCTGCTGATGATTTCTCTAGTTTGAGTCTTTGTACATTAAAGTTTCTCTCAGAAAGTCTGTGGTTTTATCTGGTTCTCTGGTCAGATTCTTCCCATATCCTGTGGTTTGGTCCCCCTGAACTGCTGATATCTCTGGCTAGAAAGCCAAAAACAGCACAAGAAAGACAACCCTGAAACACAGCATAGTGGATAAACAGTCAGTGGCACACAAATAACTGGTAAACTATGAAGTGAAGCAAATCCACAGAAAAGAAAAGTCTTGTAATTAGATAAGAGCCTCTTGGCTAAAACTAAGCAGAAAAACTTAGATGACTGGCCTCCGTAAAGCCTAGGTGAGCAACAGGTGGATGCCAAGTGTTAGTTCCAATGATGGGTGCAAGTTCTGCCAACAATATTGTGACATAACAGCACATATATCTTGCCCTTACCAACTAGGGGTTAACAATGTTACTTGGAGTTTCTTATATATTTCTGATTATCACATGTAAGGCGAGTTGAGGGCATTGCTCCCTCTTTTGTCTCAAAGCGAATAGGTTCCTCATGGCAGTTTAATTTGGACTTAACACAGTCTCTAAATTTATTTTCCTCGACAATAGCCGAGATGGTGATATGAATCCTGCTCATGTAGGATCCAAGGGATCAGGTTAGAAAGGTGTGTTTTATTTCATTCAACATTCAATCTTATTTTCTAAGATCCATTTACAGTAGGCCTAATGTTAAAAGTTACTACTGCCATTGTCCTTACTGCTTTAAATACCATTCTTATACAAATTCAATAATTTTTACACAGTATACATTGAATTAAAAATCAAACTAATACAGTATACTGTGTACTGTACAGGAACTGTACCAGAACATATATCTATGGACAGTCATACTCAAAAATCAACACCATTCCTTACCTAAAGATATGTTTGGTGACTGAATTCCAGTTAAGCTCATAAACAGATCAGCAGCATACACAAACAAGGCACCAAGGAGGAAGCCAATTGCAACAGGCAAAAAAGCCCACTCTCCATCTTGGCCATATGATCCCGAAGTCTCGGCTAGTTCTATGGCAGGGGCCAACAGTGACCAAAAGGATGCTGCCGTCATAACACCAGCAGCAAAACCCAAGCTGCCATCTAAAACTTTTCTCTGGAAAAAAAAAAGATTGCTTAATTATTAACAAGGAAACAGTTTAACTGGACAGGTTTAAATTACATGAGAATAATCATTAACATTACAGCGGGTTGCAACGATTTTTAGATGCTGTAATGAGTAACATGCAGACTGCGAGAGATGGTAGATATTGATCATATATTGCAACCACTGAAATTTTAGAATTTATATTTCAACAAAACCTTAAGGTAATCCTACTGTGGTTACCTATTGAATACATAATATTGTAGGTTACAGATTTCCAACATTAATTCCAAATAAATAACAAAAAAGCAAACTAAAGATGCTACATGTTTAACAAATTATTCATTGCAAGCTACACTATAATTAACAGTAAAGATCATACTTATAAACTTCTAAAGGAGTCATTGGAAAGCAAACCTTCGTTCCTGATAGAAAAAAAACTACAGCAGACCCAGCTGCTGTGAGACCCCAAGTGAAGAGGGTACCCAGGAGTGCCTGGATCATAGGTGATATGCCCTCTATCATTTTGAGTGTTGGGCTGCCGTTCTTGACACCTGAAGATTAATAAATTGATTAAACTTGGGACTGTGAATATGTACTTCACTATTCAATATACACACACAAGTTTATTTACATCTAGTGATCAGTAATTTCAACTTATGTTTAAATCTAAAATGTTATCAAATTCAAAGAAAAGATATGTCAAAATCAGGTAGCAGTTCATATCTAGGAATCCAGCCAACCTGCCTCCTCAATCTCATGTCTTGGTACTTTGGACGCAAGTCACATCGTACACAAGACATGTTGACCAGACCACACACTAGAAGGTGAAGGGACGACGACGTTTCGGTCCGTCCTGGACCATTCTCAAGTCGATTCTCACAATTGACTTGAGAATGGTCCAGGACGGACTGAAACGTCGTCATCCCTTCACCTTCTAGTGTGCGGTCTGGTCAACATACTTTAGCCACGTTACTGTGACTCATCGCCTGCATACACAAGACAGTTCGCCAAAGGATTTTAAAACCTACCTAACTTTACCCATCCTAACACTGCCTTACCCAAACTAGTCTAAGTTAATAAATCCTAATTTAACAATATGTATGGTTTTAACAAGCAGGAAACAAGCTTTGTCAAATCATCTTGTGCATGATAGGACAAACTCTGGGTCTGTTGTCCTATGGCTGGGAGAGGGGACATCCAAACTTAGTATTTCTTTATTATACAGGTATTTCACAATTGTGTTTGTGCTTCCCATTTTCCCTGGATACATAGACCTACATCTACTGATATTAAATTATTGCGTATATTAATAATACAAACAAATACTTTAAACGGTTTTAAAAACTGTTTATTAAAAATATTTTGTTCCTAATCACTGAAAATTAGGGTAAAGGAATGATGCCCAATCATTCCTTTACCATAATCAAGATTTGAACATACTGTAAGTCCTCTCTCTTGTTTAAGCATGTGCGTTAGCTCCTAGCCTATACTACATAAATTCAAATACAGCAGACAATAGTATATTTAGCCTCAAAACATTGAATTTATTGCAAGTGCTGCTTTTCAATTTTTACTTAATATATTTTTGTCTGGGTTAGGCAGTGTATGTGTGTATGTGAGCCTTGTATCAAAATCCTCCCCAAGGCCGAATTACTAACCTTCCCCAGGATACAATTGCACAACAGTTGACAACTCCAGGGTATATATTACTGCTAGGTGCACAGAGGCATTAGGTGAAAGAAAAAAATGCCCAACAATTTCTGTCCCACCCGGGATTCCAGAGTTGAGAACGAGCCCAACTGAAATACCACATTTCTAATCTAAGTCACAAATAAATCAGCAACATAGGCCTAATGTATTTCAGCCCACCACACAAGTTTGAATTTACCCAAGTGGCCTTAATGAGGACAGGAAGCCGGCAGCTTGTCAAAGGTCCACTCATATGCCCTGATGATTTTTTTTCTAGCTGGATTTTAAATTTAACAGACTTTTGGCATTTACGGCTTCGGCGGGTAGGCGGTTCCACGGGTTTATAACCCTGTGAGTGAAAAAGCATCACCTGTTCTCAGTTCTACATTGTAGCTTGTTGAGCTTGAAGCCGTTCCTCCTTCTCTGTTACATCTGACCTTTTAAAGGAACTATTGGCTCATTTATATTTAAATGTACACGCAACTGACATAAAAATGTTGTTTTTTAATGCTTTAGACCTTTAGCAGACTTTGTCATGTTTTAGTTAATCTATTTGTACTCTTACTAGGGCCACGGCACACCTGCAACCCCAGCCACAACTGTACCTCCAGCCAGGCCAGAGTGTGACCGCAGCCAGCCACACCTGGCCAAGGAGCCACACCTACACCCACCACCACACTCACCTGCCTGCAGGAAGTGACTGTGCACGTAACGCGGTGTGGGTAATTTCTCATGCTAAACACCTGCCACACGTCAGGCGACTCCAGGGGTCCACGAGGGCACACTCCACTAACTTGTACTCCATTCCCAGCGTGTCCTCGGGCCAAGGGTGAGGCCGAGTACCACCTCCAGCCTCCAGGGACGCCACACCGAGGTCGCCTCTAAGTTTCGTACATACCGTCCGCTCCGTACACAAATAACCAGTTCGTTCACAGACAATGCCACCCAGGAACCCTTTCGTATACACATCTGGGCTGGCTTCTGTTCCTTGCTCTTCTCGTCTTCCAAGAGAGTCATATAACCTAAATGATACGATAGAATTTGCTCATATGTTATTTGCAATTGAACAATGTACGAAATGAGAAACCTGGATTTCTAGCAAACACATGACCAATAGAGCTCTAGCAAACAAATCTGGAACACTAGTACACAAACAGCCCCTGGATCACAACCATGCACGAACTAAAGGCCGACCATGCACAACCCGAGGCACAAGTGACATCCCCGGAGCCCGACCAGTTATGTAACCGGAGCCCGACCAGTTGTGTAACTGGAGCCCGACCAGTTGTGTAACCGCAAGCCTAGTATGAACGAACCGAACAAACAACCCCTGGATCTCAACCATGCACGAACCGAAGCCCGACCACCCACAACCCGAAGCCCGACCAGTTGTGTAACCAGAGCCTGACCAGTTGTGCAACCGGACCCCGACCAGTTGTGTAACCGCAAGCCTAGCAAGTATACATCTCATCCAACCTCCACCAAGCTAAACAAACAGCCTCAGAACCCAACCAAACTCCCTTCCTAGCTCTACCAAACAAAAATTTCTTTAACCCTACCTAAAACACACTATTTGCCATAATAACCAACTATGTAACCATAGCAATCAAACAATTTAACTATGTACGAAAAAAGAAACCTGGATTTCTAGCAAACATATAACCATAGAGCCCTAGGAAACAAACCTGGAGCATTAGTACACGAACAACCCCTGGAATACAACCATGCACGAACCGGAGCCGGCCATGCACAACCCGAAGCCCAAATGACACCCCCGGAGCCGACCAGTTATGTAAACGGAGCCCGACCAGTTGTGTAACCGAAGCCCGACCAGTTGTGTAACCTGAGCCTGACCAGTTGTGTAACCGGAGCCCGACCATTGTGTAACCACAAGCCTAGCACGAATGAACGGAACAATAACATCTGAAACACAACAATGCATGAACTGAAGCTCGGCCATGCACAACCTGTAACCGGACCCCGACCAGTTGTGTAACCGTAAGCCTAGCAAGGATACATCTCATCTACCTAAGCTAAACAAACAGCCCCAGAGCCCAACCAAACTTCCTTCCTAGCTCTACCAAACAAAAATCTCTTTAACCCTACCTAAAACACACTACTTGCCATAGCAACCAACTATGGAACCATAGCAAACAATTTAGCTATGTACAAAAAAAGAAACCCAGATTTCTAGCAAACATATAACCTTAGAGCCCAAGGAAACAAACCTGGAGCACTAGTACACAACCCCTGGAGCACAACCATGCACGAACCGAAGCCCGACCATGCACAACCTGAAGCCCAAGTGACACCCCCGGAGCCCGACCAGTTGTGTAACCGGAGCCCGACCAGTTATTTAACCGGAGCCCGACCAGTTGTGTAACCGGAGCCCGACCAGTTATGTAACCGGAGCCCGACCAGTTATGTAACCGGAGCCCGACCAGTTGTGTAACCGAAGCCCGAACAGTTGTGTAACCGGACCTCGACCAGTTGTGTAACCGTAAGGCTAGCAGGGATACATCTCATCTAACCAAGCCAAACAAACAGCCCCAGAGCCCAACCAAACTCCCTCCGTAGTTCTACCAAACAAAAATCTCTTTAGCCCTACCTAAAACGCTCCACTTGCCATAACAACCAACTATGGAACCATAGCAGACAATTCAGCTATGTACAAATAAATAAACCCAGATTTCTAGTAAACATAACCATAGAGCCCTAGGAAACAACACCTGGAGCACTAGTACATAAACAACACCTGGAGCACAACCATGCACGAATCGGAGCCCGACCATGCACAACCCGAAGCCCAAGTGACACCCCCGGAGCCCGACCAGTTATGTAACGGAGCCCGACCAGTTGTGTAACCGGAGCCCGACCAGTTGTGTAACCGGAACCCGACCAGTTGTGTACCCGCAAGCCTAGCAAGCACGAACCAAACAAACAACCCCTGGATCACAACCATGCACAAATCAAAACCCGACCATGCACAACCCGAAGCCCAAGTGACACCCCCGGAGCCCGACCAGTTATGTAACCGGAGCCCGACCAGTTGTGTAACCGAAGCCCGACCAGTTGTGTAACCGGACCCTGACCAGTTGTGTAACCGTAAGCCTAGCAAGGATACATCTCATCAAACCAAGCTAAACAAACAGCCCCAGAGCCCAACCAAACTTCCTTCCTAGCTCTACCAAACAAAAATCTCTTTAACCCTACCTAAAACACACTACTTGCCATAGCAACCAACTATGGAACCATAGCAAACAATTGAGCTATGTACAAAAAAAGAAACCCAGATTTCTAGCAAACATATAACCTTAGAGCCCTAGGAAACAAACCTGGAGCACTAGTACACAAACAATCCCTGGAGCACAACCATGAACGAACCGAAGCCCGACCATGCACAACCCGAAGCCCAAGTGACACCCCCGGAGCCCGACCAGTTGTGTAACCGGAGCCCGACCAGTTATGTAACCGGAGCCCGACCAGTTATGTAACCGGAGCCCGACCAGTTGTGTAACCGAAGCCCAAAGAGTTGTGTAACCGGACCCCGACCAGTTGTGTAACCGTAAGCCTAGCAGGGATACATCTCATCTAACCAAGCCAAACAAACAGCCCCAGAGCCCAACCAAACTCCCTCCGTAGTTCTACCAAACAAAAATCTCTTTAGCCCTACCTAAAATGCTCCACTTGCCATAACAACCAACTATGGAACCATAGCAGACAATTCAGCTATGTACAAATAAAGAAACCCAGATTTCTAGTAAACATATAACCATAGAGCCCTAGGAAACAACACCTGGAGCACTAGTACATAAACAACACCTGGAGCACAACCATGCACGAATCGGAGCCCGACCATGCACAACCCGAAGCCCAAGTGACACCCCCGGAGCCCGACCAGTTATGTAACCGGAGCCCGACCAGTTGTGTAACCAGAGCCCGACCAGTTGTGTAACCGGAACCCGACCAGTTGTGTAACCGGAACCCGACCAGTTGTGTACCCGCAAGCCTAGCAAGCACGAACCAAACAAACAACCCCTGGATCACAACCATGCACAAATCAAAACCCGACCATGCACAACCCGAAGCCCAAGTGACACCCCCGGAGCCCGACCAGTTATGTAACCGGAGCCCGACCAGTTGTGTAACCGGAGCCCGACCAGTTGTGTAACCGGATCCTGACCAGTTGTGTAACCGTAAGCCTAGCAAGGATACATCTCATCTACCTAAGCTAAACAAACAGCCCCAGAGCCCAACCAAACTTCCTTCCTAGCTCTACCAAACAAAAATCTCTTTAACCCTACCTAAAACACACTACTTGCCATAGCAACCAACTATGGAACCATAGCAAACAATTTAGCTATGTACAAAAAAAGAAACCCAGATTTCTAGCAAACATATAACCTTAGAGCCCAAGGAAACAAACCTGGAGCACTAGTACACAACCCCTGGAGCACAACCATGCACGAACCGAAGCCCGACCATGCACAACCTGAAGCCCAAGTGACACCCCCGGAGCCCGACCAGTTGTGTAACCGGAGCCCGACCAGTTATTTAACCGGAGCCCGACCAGTTGTGTAACCGGAGCCCGACCAGTTATGTAACCGGAGCCCGACCAGTTATGTAACCGGAGCCCGACCAGTTGTGTAACCGAAGCCCGAACAGTTGTGTAACCGGACCCCGACCAGTTGTGTAACCGTAAGGCTAGCAGGGATACATCTCATCTAACCAAGCCAAACAAACAGCCCCAGAGCCCAACCAAACTCCCTCCGTAGTTCTACCAAACAAAAAATCTCTTTAGCCCTACCTAAAACGCTCCACTTGCCATAACAACCAACTATGGAACCATAGCAGACAATTCAGCTATGTACAAATAAATAAACCCAGATTTCTAGTAAACATATAACCATAGAGCCCTAGGAAACAACACCTGGAGCACTAGTACATAAACAACACCTGGAGCACAACCATGCACGAATCGGAGCCTGACCATGCACAACCCGAAGCCCAAGTGACACCCCCGGAGCCCGACCAGTTATGTAACCGGAGCCCGACCAGTTGTGTAACCGGAGCCCGACCAGTTGTGTAACCGGAACCCGACCAGTTGTGTACCCGCAGGCCTAGCAAGCATGAACCAAACAAACAACCCCTGAATCACAACCATGCACAAATCAAAACCCGACCATGCACAACCCGAAGCCCAAGTGACACCCCCGGAGCCCGACCAGTTATGTAACCGGAGCCCGACCAGTTGTGTAACCGAAGCCCGACCAGTTGTGTAACCGGACCCTGACCAGTTGTGTAACCGTAAGCCTAGCAAGGATACATCTCATCAAACCAAGCTAAACAAACAGCCCCAGAGCCCAACCAAACTTCCTTCCTAGCTCTACCAAACAAAAATCTCTTTAACCCTACCTAAAACACACTACTTGCCATAGCAACCAACTATGGAACCATAGCAAACAATTGAGCTATGTACAAAAAAAGAAACCCAGATTTCTAGCAAACATATAACCTTAGAGCCCTAGGAAACAAACCTGGAGCACTAGTACACAAACAATCCCTGGAGCACAACCATGAACGAACCGAAGCCCGACCATGCACAACCCGAAGCCCAAGTGACACCCCCGGAGCCCGACCAGTTGTGTAACCGGAGCCCGACCAGTTATGTAACCGGAGCCCGACCAGTTATGTAACCGGAGCCCGACCAGTTGTGTAACCGAAGCCCAAAGAGTTGTGTAACCGGACCCCGACCAGTTGTGTAACCGTAAGCCTAGCAGGGATACATCTCATCTAACCAAGCCAAACAAACAGCCCCAGAGCCCAACCAAACTCCCTCCGTAGTTCTACCAAACAAAAATCTCTTTAGCCCTACCTAAAATGCTCCACTTGCCATAACAACCAACTATGGAACCATAGCAGACAATTCAGCTATGTACAAATAAAGAAACCCAGATTTCTAGTAAACATATAACCATAGAGCCCTAGGAAACAACACCTGGAGCACTAGTACATAAACAACACCTGGAGCACAACCATGCACGAATCGGAGCCCGACCATGCACAACCCGAAGCCCAAGTGACACCCCCGGAGCCCGACCAGTTATGTAACCGGAGCCCGACCAGTTGTGTAACCGGAGCCCGACCAGTTGTGTAACCGGAACCCGACCAGTTGTGTAACCGGAACCCGACCAGTTGTGTACCCGCAAGCCTAGCAAGCACGAACCAAACAAACAACCCCTGGATCACAACCATGCACAAATCAAAACCCGACCATGCACAACCCGAAGCCCAAGTGACACCCCCGGAGCCCGACCAGTTATGTAACCGGAGCCCGACCAGTTGTGTAACCGAAGCCCGACCAGTTGTGTAACCGGACCCTGACCAGTTGTGTAACCGTAAGCCTAGCAAGGATACATCTCATCAAACCAAGCTAAACAAACAGCCCCAGAGCCCAACCAAACTTCCTTCCTAGCTCTACCAAACAAAAATCTCTTTAACCCTACCTAAAACACACTACTTGCCATAGCAACCAACTATGGAACCATAGCAAACAATTGAGCTATGTACAAAAAAAGAAACCCAGATTTCTAGCAAACATATAACCTTAGAGCCCTAGGAAACAAACCTGGAGCACTAGTACACAAACAATCCCTGGAGCACAACCATGAACGAACCGAAGCCCGACCATGCACAACCCGAAGCCCAAGTGACACCCCCGGAGCCCGACCAGTTGTGTAACCGGAGCCCGACCAGTTATGTAACCGGAGCCCGACCAGTTATGTAACCGGAGCCCGACCAGTTGTGTAACCGAAGCCCAAAGAGTTGTGTAACCGGACCCCGACCAGTTGTGTAACCGTAAGCCTAGCAGGGATACATCTCATCTAACCAAGCCAAACAAACAGCCCCAGAGCCCAACCAAACTCCCTCCGTAGTTCTACCAAACAAAAATCTCTTTAGCCCTACCTAAAATGCTCCACTTGCCATAACAACCAACTATGGAACCATAGCAGACAATTCAGCTATGTACAAATAAAGAAACCCAGATTTCTAGTAAACATATAACCATAGAGCCCTAGGAAACAACACCTGGAGCACTAGTACATAAACAACACCTGGAGCACAACCATGCACGAATCGGAGCCTGACCATGCACAACCCGAAGCCCAGTTACACCCCCGGAGCCCGACCAGTTATGTAACCGGAGCCCGACCAGTTGTGTAACCGGAGCCCGACCAGTTGTGTAACCGGAACCCGACCAGTTGTGTACCCGCAGGCCTAGCAAGCATGAACCAAACAAACAACCCCTGAATCACAACCATGCACAAATCAAAACCCGACCATGCACAACCCGAAGCCCAAGTGACACCCCCGGAGCCCGACCAGTTATGTAACCGGAGCCCGACCAGTTGTGTAACCGAAGCCCGACCAGTTGTGTAACCGGACCCTGACCAGTTGTGTAACCGTAAGCCTAGCAAGGATACATCTCATCAAACCAAGCTAAACAAACAGCCCCAGAGCCCAACCAAACTTTCTTCCTAGCTCTACCAAACAAAAATCTCTTTAACCCTACCTAAAACACACTACTTGCCATAGCAACCAACTATGGAACCATAGCAAACAATTGAGCTATGTACAAAAAAAGAAACCCAGATTTCTAGCAAACATATAACCTTAGAGCCCTAGGAAACAAACCTGGAGCACTAGTACACAAACAATCCCTGGAGCACAACCATGAACGAACCGAAGCCCGACCATGCACAACCCGAAGCCCAAGTGACACCCCCGGAGCCCGACCAGTTGTGTAACCGGAGCCCGACCAGTTATGTAACCGGAGCCCGACCAGTTATGTAACCGGAGCCCGACCAGTTGTGTAACCGAAGCCAAAGAGTTGTGTAACCGGACCCCGACCAGTTGTGTAACCGTAAGCCTAGCAGGGATACATCTCATCTAACCAAGCCAAACAAACAGCCCCAGAGCCCAACCAAACTCCCTCCGTAGTTCTACCAAACAAAAATCTCTTTAGCCCTACCTAAAATGCTCCACTTGCCATAACAACCAACTATGGAACCATAGCAGACAATTCAGCTATGTACAAATAAAGAAACCCAGATTTCTAGTAAACATATAACCATAGAGCCCTAGGAAACAACACCTGGAGCACTAGTACATAAACAACACCTGGAGCACAACCATGCACGAATCGGAGCCCGACCATGCACAACCCGAAGCCCAAGTGACACCCCCGGAGCCCGACCAGTTATGTAACCAGAGCCCGACCAGTTGTGTAACCGGAGCCCAACCAGTTGTGTAACCGGAACCCGACCAGTTGTGTAACCGGAACCCGACCAGTTGTGTACCCGCAAGCCTAGCAAGCACGAACCAAACAAACAACCCCTGGATCACACCATGCACAAATCAAAACCCGACCATGCACAACCCGAAGCCCAAGTGACACCCCGGAGCCCGACCAGTTATGTAACCGGAGCCCGACCAGTTGTGTAACCGAAGCCCGACCAGTTGTGTAACCGGACCCTGACCAGTTGTGTAACCGTAAGCCTAGCAAGGATACATCTCATCAAACCAAGCTAAACAAACAGCCCCAGAGCCCAACCAAACTTCCTTCCTAGCTCTACCAAACAAAAATCTCTTTAACCCTACCTAAAACACACTACTTGCCATAGCAACCAACTATGGAACCATAGCAAACAATTGAGCTATGTACAAAAAAAGAAACCCAGATTTCTAGCAAACATATAACCTTAGAGCCCTAGGAAACAAACCTGGAGCACTAGTACACAAACAATCCCTGGAGCACAACCATGAACGAACCGAAGCCCGACCATGCACAACCCGAAGCCCAAGTGACACCCCCGGAGCCCGACCAGTTGTGTAACCGGAGCCCGACCAGTTATGTAACCGGAGCCCGACCAGTTATGTAACCGGAGCCCGACCAGTTGTGTAACCGAAGCCCAAAGAGTTGTGTAACCGGACCCCGACCAGTTGTGTAACCGTAAGCCTAGCAGGGATACATCTCATCTAACCAAGCCAAACAAACAGCCCCAGAGCCCAACCAAACTCCCTCCGTAGTTCTACCAAACAAAAATCTCTTTAGCCCTACCTAAAATGCTCCACTTGCCATAACAACCAACTATGGAACCATAGCAGACAATTCAGCTATGTACAAATAAAGAAACCCAGATTTCTAGTAAACATATAACCATAGAGCCCTAGGAACAACACCTGGAGCACTAGTACATAAACAACACCTGGAGCACAACCATGCACGAATCGGAGCCCGACCATGCACAACCCGAAGCCCAAGTGACACCCCCGGAGCCCGACCAGTTATGTAACCGGAGCCCGACCAGTTGTGTAACCGGAGCCCGACCAGTTGTGTAACCGGAACCCGACCAGTTGTGTAACCGGAACCCGACCAGTTGTGTACCTGCAAGCCTAGCAAGCACGAACCAAACAAACAACCCCTGGATCACAACCATGCACAAATCAAAACCCGACCATGCACAACCCGAAGCCCAAGTGACACCCCCGGAGCCCGACCAGTTATGTAACCGGAGCCCGACCAGTTGTGTAACCGAAGCCCGACCAGTTGTGTAACCGGACCCTGACCAGTTGTGTAACCGTAAGCCTAGCAAGGATACATCTCATCAAACCATGCTAAACAAACAGCCCCAGAGCCCAACCAAACTTCCTTCCTAGCTCTACCAAACAAAAATCTCTTTAACCCTACCTAAAACACACTACTTGCCATAGCAACCAACTATGGAACCATAGCAAACAATTGAGCTATGTACAAAAAAAGAAACCCAGATTTCTAGCAAACATATAACCTTAGAGCCCTAGGAAACAAACCTGGAGCACTAGTACACAAACAATCCCTGGAGCACAACCATGCACGAACCGAAGCCCGACCATGCACAACCCGAAGCCCAAGTGACACCCCCGGAGCCCGACCAGTTGTGTAACCGGAGCCCGACCAGTTATGTAACCGGAGCCCGACCAGTTATGTAACCGGAGCCCGACCAGTTGTGTAACCGAAGCCCAAACAGTTGTGTAACCGGACCCCAACCAGTTGTGTAACCGTAAGCCTAGCAGGGATACATCTCATCTAACCAAGCTAAACAAACAGCCCCAGAGCTCCAACCAAACTCCCTCCGTAGTTCTACCAAACAAAAATCTCTTTAGCCCTACCAAAAATCCTCCACTTGCCATAGCAACCAACTATGGAATCATAGCAGACAATTGAGCTATGTACAAAAAAAGAAACCCAAATTTCTAGTAAACATATAACCATACAGCCCTAGGAAACAAACCTGGAGCACTAGTACATAAACAACACCTGGAGCACTAGTACATAAACAACACCTGGAGCACTAGTACATAAACAACACCTGGAGCACTAGTACATAAACAACACCTGGAGCACTAGTACATAAACAACTCCTGGAGCACTAGTACATAAACAACACCTGGAGCACAACCATGCTAGAATCGAAACCCGACCATGCACAACCCGAAGCCCAAGTGACACCCCCGGAGCTCGACCAGTTGTGTAACCGGAGCCCGACCAGTTATTTAACCGGAGCCCGACCAGTTGTGTAACCGGATCCCAACCAGTTATGTAACCGGAGCCCGACCAGTTATGTAACCGGACCCCAACCAGTTGTGTAACCGTAAGCCTAGCAGGGATACATCTCATCTAACCAAGCTAAACAAACAGCCCCAGAGCTCCAACCAAACTCCCTCCGTAGTTCTACCAAACAAAAATCTCTTTAGCCCTACCTAAAATCCTCCACTTGTCATAGCAACCAACTATGGAATCATAGACAATTGAGCTATGTACAAAAAAAGAAACCCAAATTTCTAGTAAACATATAACCATAGAGCCCTAGGAAACAAACCTGGAGCACTAGTACATAAACAACACCTGGAGCACAACCATACACGAATCGGAGCCCGACCATGCACAACCCGAAGCCCAAGTGACACCCCCGGAGCCCGACCAGTTATGTAACCGGAGCCCGATAAGTTGTGTAACCGGAGCCCGACCAGTTGTGTAACCGGAACCCCACCAGTTGTGTAACCGGAGCCCCACCAGTTGTGTAACCGGAGCCCCACCAGTTGTGTAGCCACAAGCCTAGCATGGATATATCTCATCCTACCCCCACCAAGCTAACCAAAGAGCCCCAGAGCCCAACCAATCTCCCTTCCTAGCCTTTCAAAAAAAAAACACTTCCTTACCCCTATCTAAATCTGCCCACTTGCCCCAGCAACCAACTATGGAGCCATAGCAAGCTGAACTCGCCTGGTGTTCCGCGAGCGCTTTGTCATGGGTTCGTATCCTGACCGGGGAGGATTTACTGGGCGCAAATTCTTAACTGTAGCCTCTGTTTAACTCAACAGTAAAATGGGTACTTGGTTGTAACAACGATTCTTCGCGGCGGGGATCGTATTCCAGGGACCTGCCCGAAACGCTACGCGTACTAGTAGTGGGTGTACAAGAATGTAACAACTCTTGTATTTATCTCAAAAAAAAAATAAAAAAAAAATTACTAAACAATTTGGAGGATGTCGATCCAGACAATGTCTTCAAAAGGTCAACACGAATAAGGAGCAACGGGTTCAAGCTCAACAAGCCACAATGTAGGACAGGAAACGGGATATGCTTTTTCACCCATAGGGTTTTAAACCGTGGAACCGCCTACCCGGGTTTACAAATACAAATACAGCTGGAAAAGATCATCAGGGCAAATGGGGGGTACCTTTGACAAGCCGCCGGCTTAATGTCCTCATCGAAGCCACTGTGTTACTGGCTCCTCAAGTAAATTCAGTTCCTAGAGGTGTCCTCGCTCCTTCCTGTTGGGAAGTTGTTCAACTATTGCAGTGTACACAGGACTCGCTTGTCACTAAACTTAGTTTTGTAAAAGACTGACTTGAAATAATATAACCTTATACGCGAGAATAATTCCGAATACGCAGTGCAATAAAATTTACGAATGCGGCTTGAGCGGCTGCGTAGGCAAGCCTGGCCTGAGGACAGGCATCTGTAAACGCTTCACCCTCCACATACTTCAAGTGTCCCATATGCCTGACTTTCGCCTTCCTGGACTAAGGTATGCTGAACTGTGTAATTACTATATGAGTACTGGAACACTTGATATATTGGACTTGTACCCTAGATTGACCATGTAACGTATTAATTATACAATGAATGTATGTGATGTAACTATAAACTGAGCTTGTGAAAGCACCTTAATCACCTTCAGTGATTAAGTGCTTAATTGCACACCAGTTTCTCTATCAGTTATCTCACCATGTCAGAGTAAAAGAGACAATGTATTTATGTGTGTATGTATGTATATATTCACCTATTTGTGCTTGCGGGGGATGAGCTTTGGCTCTTTGGTCCCGCCTCTCAACTGTCAATCAACTGGTGTAGAGATTCCTGAGCCTATTGGGCTCTATCATATCTATCGTGTGTGTGTGTGTGTGTGTGTGTGTGTGTGTGTGTGGTGTGTGTGTGTGTGGTGTGGGTGTGGTGTGTGTATGTGTGGTGTGTGTGTGTGTGTATGTGTGTGTATGTGTGTGTATGTGTGTGTATGTGTGGTAGTGTGTATGTGTATGTGTATGTGTATGTGTGGTGTGTGTGTGTGTGTGTGGGTGTGTGTGTGGGTGTGTGTGTGTGTGTGTGTGTGTGTGGGTGGTGTGTGTGTGTGTGTGTGTGTGTGTGTGTGTGTGTGTGTGTGTGTGTGTGTGTGTGTGGTGTATGTGTATGTGTGTGTGTGTGTATGTGTATGTGTGTGTATGTGTATGGGTGTGTATGTGTATGTGTATGTGTGTGTGTATGTGTATGTGTGTGTGTGTGTGTGTGTGTATGTGTATGTGTGTGTGTGTATGTGTGTGTGTGTAGTGTGTGTGTGTATGTGTGTGTGTGTTGTGTATGTGTATGGTATGTGTATGTGTATGTGTGTGTGTGTGTGTGTGTGTTGTGTGTGTGTGTGTGGTGTGTGTGTGTGTGTGTATGTGTATAAAGTATATGTGGAAGCTGATCAAAATTTTTTTCACCTTTGTAAATGCACATTAATGACACTATGTAAAAGACACATCGAACACTTTATGTAGGGCATACATAAATCTGTGTATTTATGTACTTACGTATGTAGCTTAGCCTAGCATTTTAAAAGCACTACAATCACCTTCTGTGGTTGATTATTCAATAAATCCATGAACTATATGTAACAAATCTCTAACCCTGTCCATGGAGGACAGAAGAAAATGTATATATGCTGGTTAGCATTGTTAATGTGTGGCCACGTCTATGGTAGAAAATAATAAAAAAAAACTTCAAGAACTGACGCCTAATTAAACATAGAATATAAAATATTATTCTATACACGATAAAAACTATTCTTAATATACAGTATATAAAGTCGATAATAATCCGTCTTGGGAGGTGGCGGGTCGACCGCCGCGTTAACGAGCTAGTCCTGACGACGGGGTGGTTTAACAATCAGGGTCAGTGACATGTATTCTACATATATTGCCCGAAACGCTATGCGTACTAGTGGCTTTAGGTATTGTATGTACTACCTCTATCTTTAAATCTAACAGAATGTTTTACTGTAACTCTGCAACTATGTAT
Organism: Procambarus virginalis; assembly: GCA_020271785.1. Taxonomy (NCBI): domain Eukaryota; kingdom Metazoa; phylum Arthropoda; class Malacostraca; order Decapoda; family Cambaridae; genus Procambarus; species Procambarus virginalis. The sequence goes on from WNGS01163519.1 coordinate 13,848,152, forward strand.
GTACTTTTCCTAAATAAATTATTATTATATAATATCTTACCCATATAATGTTGGCAAATCACGATCTTCAAAATCTTCCGCAATATCCGAGAGAGGACAGGTTATTGAGCATTAGTGGCATACAAACATTTGAATACTATAGAACCCGGATGAAAATAAACAATACGGAAACAATGACTTTCGGAGACATTACAAAAACTCTATGTTATGATAACGAACAACTTGCTTAGCTAAATGAATTGTGGGGTTCAGTCCCCGAGCCCATTATGTGCCTCTGTAACCCTTTCCACTACCGCCCACAAGATGGGTATGGGGTGCATAATAAAGGAACTAAACTAACTAAAATCTAATAACGAATAAATGTATAATGCATTAAGCATTGTAGGTGGAGGTAGACTATATATTCATGCGTACCTCCCAACTGCTCAGATATATTAGAACAAAAAAATATCAGCCTTACCTACACGGGAGCGACATACTCACGCCGCCGCTGCTTCCTGACGACTGGCGGGGTCACGGTGGTAGTCGATGACCCCGTAGCTGTCCAACCGACCCAGAGACCCTCTGCCTAAAATTATTTGAACGCCATATTGAAACTCCTAACGTATAGTGCCAGGAGTGTGTAAATTAATATTTATATGCATTATAGGCCTTTCTAAGTAATTTATAGATCTGAATATAATATATTGTCTAACAAACGAATTATTTAAGTCAATATTGTAATTATGCCAGATACAATAGTCTCATCGCTCACAAGAAAATTTGTCAGCGGATTTGTTGTATTTTATTGTATTTATATATATATATATGATTTATATATATAAAAGAGTTCTTAAATTCTTGTAAACCCATTAGTATGCATAGCGTTTTGGGCAGGTCCTTAATCCTAATGTTTTCCCGGAATACAACCTGCCAAATCGTTTAACAACCTATTCACTGCTGGGTGAACAGTTAAGGAAGGACTGGCGCCCTTCAATCCCCCCCCCCCCCGGCCAGGATACAAACCCAACAGGTCAAGGTGCTTGCGAAGCGCTGGCGTGTGCTTAACCACTACGCCATAGAGACTGCTCTGTGGTGTAGTGGATTTTGAATTTTGAAGCCTAACTCAACCCAACCTAAACTAACGTAGCCTAATCCAATCAAGCCGCATGGACCTGTAACGTAATGCTTGCTGTCGGTTTTGTTGGACGCTGTAGCGTCTGGGGGTCGATTAGAACTATACACGCCGAGTGCTACATTCCTGAGGTTGAAGAGGTGAAATAAATCCAAAGCGTCTGGGCTGGATTCAATTTCTTTCTTTATTATGCACCCATACCCAGCCCGTGGGCGGTGGTGTAAAGGGTTACAGAGGCACATAATCGGTTCAGGAACTGAAGCCTCTAGTTCGTTTAGCTAAGCAAATAACAATCTTTTGACGCTAATTACAAAATTATTAATGTTATATATACATGTACACATACTCATACATACATGTACATATATATACGTATACATATATACATACACATACATACTTAATCACCCACACAAATACACACATCAATAATCTTTTGTGTCACAAGTGATCAACAAGAGGCTCACAACAGTCATTATACAAGGCACTTTACATCTATAGTGAGTCACACAGTTACTAGTCTTGCTGCACACCCACCCAACTGGGCGGCAGCTTTACAGTCATGTGCATGCATTACCTACAGTAAACAAATTTTGGATACTTCGCTAAGATTTCGGGCAGCACAACATTATGAAGGAAGTACTTACACATTCCTTGGACACTATTGATGGTGTTATCTCTAAATTCCGCGATTTTTTCACATTCCATTACATAATGAGGTAAAGTATGGGAATAGTTCTGCTGACAGAGTTTACATTTTGTCAAATCTACATCAGCAGATGTTACAAACTGCCAGAGGTACTTGTAGCCGAGCCTAAGCCTAGCAGTGGCAACATCTAGAAGTCTGCTAACATTACTGGATGACCCATAGACGTGCGGTTCTTCCTGCATAATAGAATGATGATAGATGGAGTAACTTGTAACTTGCTTAGCTAAACAAATTGTGGGGTTCAGTCCCTGAGCCATTATGTGCCGCTGTAACCCTTTCCACTACCGCCCACAAGATGGGTATGGGGTGCATAATAAATGAACTAAACCAGCCTGCCTTAACATCTTTATATTATGATAATCACATCAACATATCAACATTAAGATCAGTGTGAAATTCCTGTTTGGCCAGAATGTCTACCATTCTGCATGAGTGGACTTTGTATGTTTCTTTTCGGCAGCTTTATTTCCTCAGTTTCCGAACTGATTTCTTTAGCTTGTATGTTGTAATAAACTATTCCAACATTACAGTTGTTCTTCCTTGTGAAGATTTAACAAAAAATTGTGCTTGTAAGGGTGATAAAGTTCAGCCCCGGCAGCACCCAGTCTTACTAGTATAAGTTAGTGTGGGACCAGTTAGCCTAACCGTATACAAGTATATACACTGGCTGCCTGTCCCCCTACACAATGATTTATTATTAACTATATACATACAGTATACCGGCTAAAGTGAACACAGTACAGTTTAGTCATAGGAGATTCCTAGATTGGAATTCACTACCAAATTTCAATATATCCAAGTATTTTTTGTGTGAAATGCTGTTATTTTATGCATCATTTGTTGTTTAATAATATTACGGCCATCTCAACAAAGAACAGTACATCCTAACCAGACGTTATATAATGATATTCTCAATAGTAGATAAAAGAAAATTAATTTTACCTAATACCAGAATAGTATAAAAGATTATCAAACTCGCCCTAGGGCAAAATTTAAAAAATTAAAAATTATCATAAGCTACGGGATTTGTCGATCAGTGTTTACAGGGAATTCGGAAGTAATATGATACAGCTGATGCCATCTGTTGGCAGAAGAGAACACTATCAACTGGCAGCTCAACAGTGGCCATAAGATACAGCTTACGCCATCTGTTGACATCAAATTACACTTATAACAAATTACCCCACAAAATACAACTAACGACATCTGTTTTTTTCCAACGCACTATAAATAGCCAAACAGCAACCCATAAGGCAGGTTGTTGTGCTCGGGTAGGAGGTTCCAAGCTCCGCCCACATGGGTATGGGGTGCATAATAAATGGCATATCATTGGTAGATATTCTTTGTTGACATTCACACAACAGCCAATCACAGGAAGGGATCAGCTAAAGGCTCCATCCACTTAATAAATCATCTTTATTCAGCACACCATCTTGCTTATGATATTCTGCTTCAACTTTAATCTTCCTAAAAAGTGAAGGGTTAAGTGTTTAAAAGCATTAATAAAGTGATAATTAAATACTGCAATACGTAACGAGTGTTACAGAAACATGGGCTGGCTACCTAACTTGTGACGTCATCAGTGGGGGTTGCCTCACGCAAATAATATCGATGATACAATGCTCTGTTCTCTTATTGGACTCGATTATTCAGTTAGATGGAAATTTCTGTCAGGTACAAAACGAAGTGGTTGTGTTTGAAATAAGATATTGTTGTGCAAAAGACGCATTTCTTAGTTTGCATTTAATTTATAGAAAGAGTGTTGCATTCCAGCAACAGCCAATCACAGGAAGGTATTTGCTAAAAGTCCGTCTCCTTACCGAGGTCTTCAGGAGCGACACACAGATCTAGCTTATGGCTTGCTGTTTCATCTCTTGTATATAAAAAATATGAATATTTCGGTTACTATGATTATTAAAAGTAAGAGATATAGCAGTTGTTACACAAAATGGCTAAATTTTGCCATTAAAAAGAGATCATAGTGGATATTGTAATAGAGTTTTATGGAAAGCCTGTCATACAATTTTCTAAATATCTTCTGATATGGGTGTTTACTTCTCAATTTGTGTACTGGCAGTATGGCGCCATTTGTGTAGCTGGCAGTATGGCGCCATTTGTGTAGCTGGCAGTATGGGCCATTTGTGTAGCTGGCAGTATGGTGCTTGAAGGCTTCTCTCCAGTTCCTTGTAGATTTTATACCAGTTAGGACAATGAGTAATGTCTCTGAGATAATTGCGTTTATTACACTGTTCTTATATCTGTCTGACCATTCATACACATTCCAGCGTTGGTTTAGTATAACTGTAGTGAAAGTTGTCTTAGGTTCTCACGTAGATATGGAGGAAAGGGAGTGTACCATCGAAGCCTAGTTCGTGGGTAAAGTTAACTCGGATAAGTAGATCCATTAATAGCGACAATTCTAGGAGTTTTTCACACATACGTATATATTATCGATGTATCTGCAGTAGATGCGAAGTTTCCGTGTGGTATTGAAGGTTTTCTAGTGTTCATATTTAGAGTAACCATGGATTTTATTTATATTTTAATACAACAAAAATAATGTTATAGTGTTTGGATTATTTCTGAGCCCCATATTTGAGAGTGGGGCCCAAAATTTATTCCCCTAAATAAATACACATTATTATCATATAATTGACTAAATATTGTCCTTGTAGGCGAGATCAGTTGTGAACGCCAGTTAGCGCACAAGTACAGGAGCGCCCAAATTGACACATAAAACATGTAGAGACAGGCGTGTAGCTTCTGACTTTGTTTTATTAATATTACATGTTAAGCGTTACTCTTAATTTATATTATTTATATAAGTATAACTATCACACAGTAAATGTAATAGGAGTCCACCCAAAAAACTGGCCACAATCGAGTATTTTGTGCGTTCGACCATGTTGTGGGCCTTCAGATGCGAAGTGTGTAAACACTGGCGGGCGTCGTTCTTATGAAGCCAGGATTATGTCCATCACATCACAACTGAAAACTCCACACACCAGAAGTGACTCGAACCCATACTGCCAGGAGCACATGCAACGGGTGTACAGGAGACCTTAAACCACTCGACCATCAGGACCGTACAAAAAATGATGGTAGCCGAGGCTATGTGCCATCATCCCGACGGCACTTTGATGGGCAATCTGGGCATAGTATTGTATAAAATCACCTCATTTTTGGGGGCAACATGAGCATCACAAATTAAGTTAGGTTCGTTTAATTGTCCTTCTACAAATTAATGAATAAATAGGCTTTCCTAATGTGACGATGTCTATTGAATTTTGTAACTAGTTCATCAAGATTGTAACTTGCTTAGTTAAACAAATTGTGGGGTTCAGTCCCAGAGCCCATTATGTGCCTCTGTAATCCTTCCACTACCGCCCACTAGATGGGTANGGAGGAGAGAAGGTATTCAGAGAAGTGAATTAACTATTATGAAAATTAATCCCGCCCTAGTCGGAAATTCTTATACTGCAATACCGTATAATTATTTAATACTGTGTACCTTTATATTAATCACAATGAAATTTTAGAAAATTCTCTTATTAAGCATTGATGCAATTTACTTTCAATTAAGGTACCTGATATTCATTATGCTGTACAAGGGTTTATTAAAACATATACTTAAACTATAAACGCTGTACTATATGCATTAACTACTGTACAGGTATTTACATAATTTGTAACTGTTCTTTACATAAATTTGTATAAAGACATAACCAAGAATATCCAGAACATTTATTACAATTCATCAAAATATAAAAATTTGCACTCAATAAATCTACCTGATGATCTGCATATGTTGAATGGTAAGGATCTCTGCTTTTATCTGACGAGGGCTGTGACATGGTGCTGTATGGATCTTGACGCTCCATACGAAAGCACAGGATCACTTCATGGTATTCCTAATTACCATGATGCCTGCAATTGAAAGAACAATCAATATTTTATTTTTATTAGCATCGGACATGTATCCTAAGAATATGAACCAGAGAAGATTTAAAGATAAAAGTAATAAACTACAGAAGACAAGCTGCTGCTTTAATATACTTGTCAATGCACAAGTTACCTCATTTATAATGAGGAACCAATAGCAAGAATGTGCATCAGATACCTTCATACATATACAGTATTTATGATGAAAGGCCTATTGCAAGAATGCTTAGTGGGGGATATATGTAATCTCTGAGGTTTTGTTCCATGTCTAAATTTCTTAACTCTTGGCCAGTGTTAGAGTAGGATTTATAAGTGGGGATTAGCATAATTTTGTTCTCAATAAACTCGTGCCAAATTTCCCGTCTGTGTCAATTGTTGAATCCTCTTAGCCTTTTGGATATAGTGGGCTGACAACCGTCCCATAATTAATGAGTTATAGAAAGTACTCTCCAAGTCAAGCAATGTCTCTTGCCTCGTTGCTTGATATAGTCTCAATGGTCAAGGCAGATGGTGGCAGCGTGTTTTTTTTAATCCAGTGTAGCATTTCCTTGTTGGCATTGTACCTTTTGGTTCCGGTGTAACCATCATATGTCAGCTCATATTACAGTGTTCAATAACAGTGTTACCAAGTGCAACCAATAGGAAGTGTTACTCAGGATAAGTAGAAGTAGTGTTTACATTATTAGTTTAGTATACATTTTATAGTAGTTACAATTATAATGGTGTTACAAAGTGTTTTTACTACTGAGAAGGGATCCTAGCACTACGAGGGTCATAACATGTATCTTAGCTAAACAAATTTTGGGGTTCAGTTCCTGAATCCTTTAACTACCTCTGTAACCTTTTCCATTCCTGCTCACAGGATGGGCATGGAGTGCATAAGAAATTAAATAAACTAAGAAGAGGCCAAGATACATGGTGCAGCCAGCAGCCATGGTTGACCAGTCCAGCAACAAGGAAGCCTGGTCGACGGCCAGGCCGCGGGGACACTAAGCCCCGAAAACACCTCAAGGTAAGGTAGCCACTACAAATATGTGCTATATGTTAAACTATGTAACTAATTCATCACGGCTGTAATTTGCTGTACAATGGAAACTGAGGATATGTTAAAGAGGAAACAGTGTTCACAACCAAATTCAGATAATATAAAAACTACAGTATATAAAAAAAATTATTACAAACAAATATACAAATATGTACAGTACTGTACTGTAAATAAACAAAATTTTTGCATTTTTAACTCGACAGTCTTAAATTTTGCATATAAGTTGCAACTGTAAAACCCTCTTAATTAAGCAATTTAAATACAGCATATAAGCAGTTACAGTACTTGTAATAGATCTCATCAGGATTTGACATAACTGAATAAAGTAAACAGTGGTTAAATCCTCACTTGCTTTATAGTAAAACCTATGAATTGCATCTATTTGGAGAGAGAAGAATCTCTTTTTTCTTTTATGGACAACTGATGGAAAATGAGCTAAATGGTCCATATAAAGTTCCTATTTAAGTTAACCTATTTGTTAACTAGTTACTAACATATCAGAGACCAAGAGAGAATCACTGTAGCTACAGTATATTTCACCTTTCTAGCCAACCTGCAACTGTAAAGGGACCCAGCACTGTTTGTGATGCAGGCACTCGAGAGAAGTCTCCCCTTCAATAGTGTCAATCAGCGGATGACGTGCACATTATTTTGTCAGTCATGCTAAGTTCTGTTGGATTTTTACCAGTAACTGGATGGATGACAGCAATGGCATCTTCGTTGTTGGCCAGATCTCAATAACCCTATCAGGCTTCTTGTCCCTGAGAATAGTATACAGTACCATTTTCCTTAGAGTTTTGCATAAAATACTGAACCTCCTTTCACCATGACGGCTCAAAATACCATTACAGGTAGGCCATTTGAGTCAATAAAGGCCTCTACAAGGAGAAATCCAGAGAGGAAACATGTGATGGATTTTATGTAGAAACTAGCAATACAGTAATTAAGATTATGAATACAGTAGTTCCACGTGCACCAAGTACAAAGTAAGCAAAGCAACTCTTCCTGATATTATGAAGGTTAAACCTCAAATATGTTGGATGTTATGGTCAAAGTAAAAGTGATATAACCATGTGTAAAAGGAAACTACAGTACTGTAGTAAATTAAGCTATGGTAGTGTTGACAACTCGGTGTAAGCAGTAGGCCTACATGCAAAGACACAAGTACAAAAATTAAAAACTGCCAGGATGGTTACTCATGGAGTAGACAAATATTTCTATGAAAATTTGCCTATGTTGGGAGAGTCACCCAATGTTGCATCTCTAAATAACTGCCATGAAGAAACCCTAAATTTAGTTAAGTGTCCACAGGGAGCCGGTCGGCCGAGCGCACAGCACGCTGGACTTGTGATCCTGTGGTCCTGGGTTCGATCCCAGGCGCCGGCGAGAAACACCGGGCAGTTTCTTTCACCCTATGCCCCTGTTACCTAGCAGTAAAATAGGTACCTGGGTGTTAGTCAGCTGTCACAGGCTGCTTCCTGGGGGTGGAGGCCTGGTCGAGGACCGGGCCGCGGGGACACTAAAACCCCGAAATCATCTCAAGATAACCTCAAGATAACAATTAGTGTATTCACTACACATAGGAATCACAACAACATGATATATCGAGCATCTGACTAAGGCACATCTGGGAACGTTCCGTGTGTAGGCTCGAACCCTCATCGTGGCCCTTGTTGATTTGTTCATTAATGTATTAAATAACACTTTTCAAAATTACAGTTCTAAAGGCAAATTGTATTTTAATTTTCACTGATTGTGGGAAAAATCACTGTTAACTTGTTATCCACAACTTTATCAGATCAATTCCATCTAAAGATGGTCAGTTACCAATCAGTATTTTACTCTTATATACTACTGTATCGTGTTCAATTTAAAGGTTCATTATATGGCTACCGAGATAGTAATCCTAGGATTTGATACTTCATCCACCATTGTGTTATTTACAGTACAGTACACAGAAAACCTATATTTTTTTTACTGTCAAAGAGAATGGCGAGTCTGTCCTTTGACTTTGCCAAACTACAGCAAATCTAATCTAATTTTACCTAGCCTAGTAGGGCACAGTACTCCAGAAACAAGAACAAAATATCATGGTTTAATACACATTGTATTTTAATACATCTACCTCAGCAGTCTTATACACACTGCAATCTAAATTACAGTAGAAATAAATGTTACCTCCCCCCACCCCTCTCAGTCAAGACTTGAACTAAGACCCTAGCCAATACAATAAATAATTCCCCAACATACCAGTACTCAGTTACATATGTAAAGTCCTCTATATTCACACAAACAAAACCTTGTCTAGTTGTATATAGTGTACTGTACAGTACTTGTATGCTTTCATTATAAGAAGCCTAAAATGTGCTTTTATAAGTTAGTCTTGTTATTTTAAACCTAGACAAACACACACTTAAGCTATCTAGAAATAAAAATGCCAAGGTTTATACTGCAAACAATGTTAAATAATCAGACAACTGTATGTACAGAGTTGCTATGTCGTCAGAGTGAAAAAACAAAATTATTAAACAATCATATGAAGTCTACAGAGCACAAGCACCCATATGACAGCTTGCAAGACAATGTAAGGAACAACCATTTATACAGGCATATAGAAATTCAATCTATATACTGTACACACACACACATATATATAAATACTTTACAGTATTTGTAAAGCCTCATATAATTTGCTCACACAACTCCCAAGAAGTGTCTTTCCTGCAAAATTCTGAGAGTTTTACTGAATGCTAACTTAATCTACAGTCAAAATCACAGCACTAGTATTATGCTTATGTGACCTGGCTGAGTTAATATTATGACTGCCCTTATTCAACAGAAACCTTTATATATTCAAGAACTATGAATAGGCTGTACTATTTTGTGGTGCCACATTTGTGATGAACTTCATAAAAATTAAATGTTAATGACAATTCAGTGTTTTACACTGAACAGTATATTTAGGACAAACACTTGGGAATATTGTAAATGATGGTAATTTTCTTCTTATACTATACAAACAATTATTAATTTTGAAACATTAAAAAAATTAATGTAAATACTGGTAGCCTTTCCTTCTCACTTATTTCAGAACTGTTTAATTTGTTTTAAGGCTATTGCCTATACAGTACTGTGTTAGCCTGTATCTTTGTAATAGTAAATATAACATAGTAAATACCCACCTATTAGTGATCTTATTATCAATGTATAATCAAGCTGAATGAGTGGTTCTTTGCACATGCACTATTAATAAACTGAAGCACAAAATCAAGCAGCAAATGAAGATATATTGAAAAACATATAGCATTTACAATTGTATAGCATTCTCATTTTACTGTACTCTATCTTTAATAAATGACTATACATTTACATGAATATACATATTACTATTTGTTCCTTGTTCCCCAAATGACACGAATGGTAAATATCTCGTAACAATTCCTCATTCCTTACATTAGCATATTTACAGCATATCCCCATTTACTTTACTTTCACTAAGATAAGCATCCTGAAGGATATTCATAACACTTGGGATATGTTGTGGAGGATGCGAGTAATTAGTAAGTGACACTATAGTGATGCCCATCCTCTCTGACCCCCCACTCACTCCTCACCACCACTCTTACTGAACAAGCATCACACACTTTTGCTATTTCACATATCACCAGCTTATTTATACACACAGAGGTGCCTGTGACACGACAACTGCTAGTGGTGGGCAGGGCGAGTGTGGAGTACATACTTGGCATCACTCTCCTCCATATTGCCCCTGATGCCTTCACCCTAACACTGGAGAGAGAGAGAACACACACACACATTGTTTACAAACTCACTTCAGGACCCAAAACCATTCACTTTTCAACACTTGTCAGGTGGTGAGAGGCCTAGAGGGGGCCGGGAGAGGCGTCCTTGGCCCAGAGAGGGACAGGAGGGACAGGACAAGGAAGGACAGTTATCCCCGCCACGGCCTGTCTGTCCCCGTCTGTTTGTTATGGTCCATCTCAGGTGTCCCGGACCATCACTCGCCTCTAACTTGCTCTCGCACCCACGCTATCTTACCCCGTCACTTCACGTCTACCGCCGCTGGTGCCTCTCACTACCTCCTCAACGCCCACCACGCCAACTGACACTTTTACACTATTAAACTGACACGACAATAATCATTTCCGTCCCTCCAGGAAACGTTGTTTTGAAAGGCGACTTCATCTGGGGGAAACATCCTGTCTTGTTACCTCGCGCTGGGCCGCTTCTCCAGGCCTCTACGCCCGTTTTCCCCGCCCCCCACTCCACTCCAGACATTGTGTTGTGAAAAGGCCCTACCGGTCGCGTTTGGATGTCTTTGATGAGGCGAACTTACTAAAATAGTCATGAAGAAGCGAAAGTCAATACCAACACGATAACAAATGGCGGTAACTTGGGACGGGGAGAGGGAGACGGGAACCGCGACCTGTGCACACTTATATTGGGCGGCCGCCGCTGCCCCGACCCTCCTGCCGCCCCGCCGCCCACACCCACGCCCACCACCTGCACCCCACAACCCACCTGCCCACCCACACACGCCCACATACACCCCCCGCCCACCCGCTCCTCCAAATGAGTACTGCACACCCAGTGGAAGTAATTTACAATAGACATTCGCCTACTCGACATGTGATCCAGCTTGAAGGCGAATTTAAGCCGTTAAACTCAACCTCAAAGTGATATATACTAAGCGTTCCCATAGTCATTGACTCGACTATAATTAACGGTAATAGAGTGTGTGACTTTAAATAAACCGCGTGTATTAATGGTGCTCACTTGCGTGGCCAGCTAGCCAACAGCTCGGACTTGTTTTGTTGACACAACCCATTGTATGGCATTTAATTTTGTAGTGTTGGAGCACCCATCTGGGACTCCTCGTGACGTGGTGAACGACTTGAGTGTGTCTCAGAGGCGCTCTACACACTCAGCTCGTCTGAGGCACTCTGGCTACATAAGTGCATCGTGGAATGTTGGAAATGTATGTTGTCTAGATTTTTAGTATCAGGAGAAAACAAAATTAAATAAAATTGAAATACTGGGAGCAGAGTTTATAAATCATTTACCTCTTTGTATTGTATATAAGCGTCAATGCATTATTAACTACGATTAACGGATTGCAGATATGCGCGCAGCCTAGCTCCTTGCACCCGATATATATATCATAAAGTCCCAGTATTAGCAAGTTTACTAATCAAAATTGTCTTAAAATAGTAAATGATGACAGCAAGCTTCACATATTATGATAAACCATGAAATATGACTACTGTGCTCTCTGTCATGTGCCTTAGCTAGTTGAACGGCAATTTCTTTACTGCATGCGTAATCCCGCTTAAATTGCCTGAAACCTTACTGTAATCTCAAGATACAACAACTTATTGTCTGATCTACTTATTTCACCTCATCCATGCCAAATATACCAATAAAAACAAATCAAAATCAATGTTTATTAATTACTAATATACATCAAGAATTGATCTTGATAATTCCTCCATGGGCTCATCACAGGACTCATTTCATGTACAGGATTTTTATGAGCACAGTTGGCAGGGTGGGCAGAAAACCTGTGAAACACAGCGCTGCCTCACCCTCTCACAATGCCACCTGCAGCGTATTTCAGAAAAACTTGCAAGTAAACAAATACTAGTGCCCTATTGATATGCATGTATATAATAATAAAGTTAATAACACTGTACATTAGTGTCATATTAATAAATATGGTAAGAAGACTAGTAATGTAAATTTAAAATAAAGGAATAGGTCACTGCAATATAATACTAATAATAGTAATATATTTATTGAAAATACAGAAAAAACTGATTACAGTGAATATGTATTTAGTAGGTACTGTATTCGCATTTTTTAAGTCTATATCAAATTGCAGCAATGATATATCAATAAAGAAAGTTTACTTTCACTAAACTAAAGATGTTATTCATAAATAAATTAATAATACTAATAGAAATGAGAGGAAAATATATATTAAATAAAAAACTAATACAAAATTTAAGGAAAGTAATAAATTTACTATACAGTAATATTATACATTAGGTAATAATTAAATAAATATAAATTAATTTATATTTCCACAATTAATAGTTTATTGTAACATTAGTCATAATAATATTGAGAGTAGTAGTAAAATAGTAACAATACTAGTAATAATAATAG
>WNGS01163519.1:13875557-13901824 GCA_020271785.1 Procambarus virginalis
GGAATTTCAATATGGCGTCCACATGACACCAGTGAGGTCCTGATATGCTTTGTTGTGGAGCGCAGCCTTGAGGCTGGCAACTACCAGGGCCACACTTGTCAGACTCATGATGTTGTGTGTGTGTGTGTGTGTGTTTACCGCAGTGATGAATGATGAGGCGTGGAAGGCCCCGGAGTAGGATGAGTGGTGTAGTGATGTTGTTTTGAGAATGGTTGGGGTCGCCTCTGGGGCCTGCCGAGAGGATGGGCAGGAGGCCCCGAGTCTTGATAACCGCGCCGCCAGGCTTCTGTTCAAGTTCAAGTATGTTTATTGAGACAAGAAAAAATATATCTCAAGGGATAGGGTAGCTTAGGCTATTTCTATCCCCCCCCCCCCTTCCAGGCCTCTGTGTGGCAGCTGACGTCGTGAGACTTAAGTCTTGGATTTAACACACAAATCATGTATAGTTGAGGATGTCCTCGGAAAGTTGTCGTGTCGAGGGACGTGATTCACAATGTTATCAGCGAAGCTAATGTGAGTAATCACCGAGTTTCCTGGGTTGAGAATGAAGCTTGTGGGACTATGTATATATATACATCTATACACGTCTGTATACATATATATACTCTACATGCGTTACTCTATACGTCAACTACACTTCGGCCACACACACACACTGCTCCTCGTTAACTACACACCTGGCCACATACCACGCCTATGTCCTGCACCTGTGTACCGGGATAGGAAATGGTATGATGGTGGGTGTTGGGGTGATTACGGTAATGTGTCACCTGCGACACTGCCCTGCCCACTAGTAGGCAGAAACTGAGTGCCCAAATGAGCCCCAGAGATATTAGAAAGAACTTTTTTAGTGTCAGAGTGGTTGACAAATGGAATGCATTAGGAAGCGATGTGGTGGAGGCTGACTCCATACACAGTTTCAAGTCTAGATATGATAGAGCCCATTAGGCTCAGGAAACTGTACACCTGTTGATTGACGGTTGAGAGGCGGGACCAAAGAGCCAGAGCTCAACCCCCGCAAGCACAACTAGGTGAGTACTAGAGTGTCGTGTCTGACGCAGGCAGCCACACACACACACACACACACACACACACACACACACACACACACACACACACACCACACACACACACACATACACAGTAAATACACAGTATAGGACTGGGAATATCCGAATAGGTTTTGAGATATGAGAGAGAGAGATAAACAAACCGTGTTAGTCAAAAATTGCTGACAAATGACTGAACGATAGAAACAAAAATAGGTTATGCAGAATTCACTGTAAGAAATTATGATTGTGAGGTGAGCAGTGGTGGAGGTGGTGATGACCTGACCTGAGATCAGGCAGGGTAACTATGTGAGGTCACCTTCACTCTAGCACAACGCAAACAAAGTTACAGCCCCGCTCCTGTGCCAGATAAGTTCACTACGGGCTCACCATAGCCCGTGCTACTTGGAACTTTTTGTTGCGAGTAGCCGAATCTTAAACAACAACAACATCTAGCACAACAGTCAAGCCATTATTACAACTGGATGTCGACGAAATCAAATATAATTAACAGTTATGAAATAAAAAAAATACAGAAATGTTAATAATAGTAAATGTAAATGTAACTAAAGTTCTAACTTTAGAACTGCGCTGCAAGCACGACAGTAAGGAAAACACATTAGTATTTATTGCTGGTGTTTGTTTTAGAAGCCGTACCCTGGCTTTGCGCCCTGGTGAGGCCACTCCAGACCGACAACCAGAGCACAACTCCATAGTCTCCTGAGACTGATGGTTGCCTACTACTTGTTAAGCTGTGTAACATTAATAAAGCACAGATGGTGCAACTAGCCCCGCTGTGTCACTCAATGTGAGCGCTTCAGTGTTAAGCTGAACATGTGACTAACGCATCTGTTGAGAGCACGGAGAGATACCAGAGGGCCAGAAATGAGTACCTCAGAGTGAGGAGAGAAGCAGAGAGACAGTTTGAAAATGACAGTCTCATTTGTATTCTCGTGAATACAAATGAGACTCCATGCGGGAGGAGACGGGGAAGAAGCGAAAAAGAAACAGGGAAAAAAGGAGGAAACCCCCACTTCCATTTAAAACTTTGACCCAAATATCAGAGTAACAAGGTTATCGCGAATAACCGAACTCAAATTACGGGCTCGCCATAGCCCGTGCTACATGGACATATCGTTCTGAGTAGCTAAATCTAAAACAAGAACAATAACAACGGGAGGAGACGCACCACACGGCACATGGGAGACAGCAACAATCACCAGGCCAGTACAGCTGTACCCAAACAAAATACAGGAATCCTTGAACGAGCAGAACAAAAAACGAAACAATGGACAACATACAATCCTGAAGCTGACAGAACCTTCAAATGTCGAAGCAGATGAGAAGTAACCAAACTGAAGAAGGGGGTAATCAGAGCTAAGTGATGATGAAAGATATATGGTGATGATAGAGGTGGGTAGTGGCCAGCGTATAGTCAGTTCGCAACCATAAAGGCCCAGGGGGCCAGATTCACGAAGCAGTTATGCAAGTACTGACGCAAGTAAATTTTTCCTCAATCTTTGACGGCTTTGGTTACATTTATTAAACAGTTTACAAGCATGAAAACCTCCCAATCAACTGTTGTTATAGTTATAAACAGCCTCCTGGTGCTTCGGAGTTCATTAACTGTTAAATTATTGTAAACAAAAGCGCCAAAGACTAAGAAAAGATGTACAGGTTCGTAAGTGCTTGCGTAACTACTTCGTGAATCTGGCCCCAGGTTGATTGATTCCTAAGGCAGGACAGACAAGGTTGGCCACTTTTCCCTTCATCTGATGAGAAAATATTTGTATTATTTTCTATCATAGATGTGACCATACATTTACAACGCTAAGCAGCATATATACACACATTTTCTTCCGTCCTCCATGGACAGAAAGTCATTGGACGAGGCTCTAACCAACATCCTGGGTAACCCCCTCAGACTCGCGTCTTAACCCCCTTTACTACGACATGCTAAATATTATATAACCTGGAATCTGCCTGAATCTATTAGGCGTGTAGAGACACGGAGCTGGTGAAGATTAAGCCACGCCAAGAGGTGGCATGGGCATAAATAGCCCGTAAGGCACGGAGCTGGTAGTCAAGGCTTATTACAGGGACCCGCATAAGTCTGGTGCAGGCCATGGAGTCCTCCACCGAATGCTCCCTCCAGATACACAGACGAATCACAATGACGTGATGTATCTGAGAAAATCATGGTCTTCTTGTGGCGCTTGTTTCGCTTTGCTTGCTTGCAGCATCGCCCAGAGAGTAGTGTTTGGGCTACTTGTTTGCCTGCTTGATTTTGCAATTTATATATATCTTGAACTTCTTCGGGTTCATATATTTCATCTATTCTTGTTTGAGTTTCCGTCTGACGGGTGTTGGGGCGATAATATACAGCTCCAACACAGTCAGGTTTGGAAACGTTGTCAGGTCTTTACATTTCAGGTATTTACGCCCACTCTGAGGTTGTAGTGATGAATCTCGCTTCTTGTAAACACAACAAGACAAGCGCACACACACGCTTATGTTCACACCACTCACATACGCATATGCGCACTCTTATGCGCCCGCACGCGCACTATTGTTGACAACTGGGTGGTCCTTGGCGCCCCTGACTGTAGCACACGATATTTAATTATTTTCTCGAAACTCATTTGTGTGACGTGGCACTAATGGTGTCAACACTGACACTTAACGATTGGTGTTCGATAATCCGGCACTCGCTGTCAGTCGTGTAATTGCTGCCTTTGTCCGGGCTTTATGGACGGTTGTTAGCAACTACTGTGTCACTGGACCACGAGGGGGGGGGGGAATACGACCGTGTGCTTATTGGTCGTTTAGAGTCAATACGGAACGAACAAAAGGTTCAATCGACTTGAGAATGGTCCAGGACGGACCGAAACGTCGTCGTCCCTTCACTTTCTAGTGTGTGGTCTGGTCATCAAAAAGGCTGCTGGTTTGGTAACTTTGGGGCAGTCGCAACGTCTCTCTCGTATTTAGGTAGGCGTTAAAAGCATTCTTGAATGACCAAAACACTTACGAGCAACCTTATGGTAACGCGTCGGTTAGGTCACTGGTCACTGTGGAACCGGCAAGAAGATTGCTAACGACCTTAAGCTAATTCACTTTGCGACACTTGTACTAGTTCAGTCATCTTATATTATTCTTATTGATGAATACAAATGAGGTCAGTATTGAGCACGTGAAACATTAAGGCTGCGTCCACACTGTATCACACATACTGGGCCAGCCAGAGGCTTAGGGCCCGCGCAGGAATATCCTTGAAAAAAAAATGTATCACACACACATACACACACACACACACACACACACACACACACACACACACAACACACACACACAACACACACACACACACACACACACACACACACGGCTCTGGTGGCTTTGTGGACAGCACGCTGGATACGCAGTCCTGTGGTCCGGACGTTCGATTCCCGGCGCCGGCGGAAACAAAAATGGGCAGAGTTTCCTTCACCCTGATGCCCCCAGTTACCTAGCAGTAAATAGGTACCTGGGAGTTAGACAGCTGTTACATGCTGGTTCCTGTGTGTTGAGGACGGCACCACGGTACACCCAGACCTAACCATCCTCAACATCCACATAACTGACAGCCAGACCTCGATCACGCAAACCGCTCGAAGACACTCATACAAAAAGATGAAAAACAAAGGAAAATATCTCTGCAACTTCCATCAAGAGGATCAAGGGTAGTTCCTCCTCCTCCTCTGCTTTCAACAACCAGAACTTCACTGACCCAACAGAAGTAGTTGACATATTCCAGCAACACTGGCAGGACAACCCTCACCCCCCCCCCCCAACCACTTGCACTACACATCATCTTCAGGATAGACACATGGATCCGCCCCAGTCCTCTCACCATCACGCACTATCCCACTATTGACCTCGCGAGACTAGACGAACCAAACACTCTCACAACCCGGATACAACTGGAAGAAGTAAAACTCATGATAACCAGGGGAACCGGTCGACCGAGCGGACAGCACGCTGGACTTGTGATCCTGTGGTCCTGGGTTCGATCTCAGGCGCCGGCGAGAAACAACGGGCAGAGTTTCTTTCAACCTATGCCCCTGTTACCTAGCAGTAAAATAGGTTACCTGGTGTTAGTCAGCTGCCACGGGCTGCTTCCTGGGGGTGGAGGCCTGGTCAAGGACCGGTCTGCGGGGACACTAAAAAGCCCCGAAATCATCTCAAGATAATATCAAGAAGCAGGTGACGACAAGCACCAGGAGCCTCCGACATAGGCCAAGGCGCTCCCGCCCAAGGTCGCCTGCAGTTGACCTTGACGTGTTGGGGTTGGGTGTTGGCGGCCGGCCACTTGGGGCGGGGGAATAGTAATCACATCTATTAATACGAAAATGTAAAGTAACGATTTATTTTTATTTTGACGGAGATTTGAATAAATAGGATGCGACCCACAACAGTGGTCTAACGCCCAGGTACCTATTAAATTGCTAGGTGAACATAGGCATCATCTGAAACGAAACGTGCCAAACCGTTTCTGTCCTGACCGGGGATTAAGAACATAAGAACAAAGGTAACTGCAGAATGTCTATTAGCCCATCCGAGTCAGCTCCTATTTATAACCACTCAATCCCACTCATATACATGTCCAACCCACGCTTGAGACAATCGAGGGACTGCATACAGATTAATATCAGGTCCCTCGGTTGTCAGCTAACGACGTAGACTACTTTGCTACAAAATTCAGGACATTTTGTTGCCCCTGCACTTCCTCCACGTGTATACAGTGAGTGAGAGTGACGTTGCAGGATCGTTCACACTGTTGGTGTTGGGGCTGGGACCACCACGTGCCCACGTCTCCCCCACAAGGTTAAGTTAGGTTAGGTTAGGTCAGCCTAACCTAACATATCATATTTATTCATTACTAACGTATTGCCAGGAAGCTTTCTGAAGCTTGTGTAGCTTGTGGTAATTAGACGGACCCTTGTACCACGTGATAGAGCCGTGTTATCACTGCTCGCCACGTGCAATGTGTATGCAAATTATGCACGTGGCACGACAAACTTGGACAAGGAGGTTCTGAACCCTGCACTTGGGAGACCAAGAGGCTAAGAAACGATAGCCGGCGAAAACATGTCCTAATGTTCACTTTTGCGAGCAGAGTTGTGGACGGTGGGGAGGCAGGTTCGAGGCTCTCATCCTCCAGCTACTTACAATTAGTTAATTAGTCACGCGCCCACGCTCGTGCGCTGGAGAATAATTATGAATAGTGTAACTTGTAGCATTATCTGGCCCCGCAGCTAAAGCCCAACATAACTAGCTCCAGGCCTAACTCAGACTGGCCGATGAACAAATCCACAAGGGCCGTGACGAGGGTTCGAACCTACGTCCGGGAGCGTCCCAGACACTGCCTTAATCGACTGAGCTACGACAGGGTTAAAAAAAAAAAAAAGAGTTGAAACCGAAGTTCTACTGAACTTACTGGATCCCGATACTTCCCGATACGGGTATGTAAGCCGATACTTCCATACCCGTCTTTTTGTTTACCTGAATGTACCTGAGGGGCCATTATCTCTCTAGTGGCCTCGACGAATCCAGGAAGCCGGCGGCTTGTCTAAGATCCATCCCCCCCCTTTTTGTCCTGGTGATTTTTTTCAAGGTGGATTTTAAAATTCAGTAGTTTTTTTGGCATTTATGGCTTCGGCGGGTAGGCGGTTCCATGGGTTTATATTCCTATGGGTGAAAAGCATCTCTAGTTTTCTGTCCTGCATTGTGGCGTGTTGACCTTGTGAGTGTATGCAGGCAAAGGTCAGGTGCCACTGTTGAAAGTTTACCACCTTCCTTGTGGTTACCTTGTGATGATCTCGGGGCTCAACGTCCCCGCGGCCCGGTCCTCGACCAGGCCTTCTGGTTGCTGGACTGATCAACCAGGTTGTTGGACGCGGCTGCTCGCAGCCTGGTTGATCAGGTATCCTATCAGGAATTCACCTAAAGTGCCTGAATTGGAATTAGCTGAATCGACTTGAGAATGATCCAGGACGGACCGAAACGTCGTCGTCCCTTCACTTTCTAGTGTGTGGTCTGGTCAACAATTAGCTGAACATGTACAAAAATATTACGCAAAGTATTTGTACAAATAATATAGTAGCATAATCGTTGTCTGAAATATATTAACATTTCCCCCCACACTGTGCTTAAATAATTATATATTATTATGTGATACATAACAAAATTATAATTGAATATTACCTAAAACTCGGATGATACACGTTTGCAGAATTAAATATATATAAGGAATTTTCAGTCAAGAGCTTCTCCTTACTGACGAGCCTCCAGGACCTCACACCGTCGCACTCACCACTCGCACTGACTTTAACTCTTAGGTAAGTTTGCTATGGTCCGGCGTCCGCCTCACTGCCAGGCGCACGATACCCACAACACCGTGGTATTACCATAGTAAAGTGTTCAGTGTACAGACCGGTGGGTCACTTCTTGAACCACTTGTGCTGTAAACTACCGTTGATGTATACTTTGTGTAACTAGCTTCACAAGATTGTCACTTGCTTAGCTAAATGTGCATTGAGGTTCAGTTTCTGCAAAGTCCATTTTCTGTGGTTTCTGTGGTTGTAACGTATACCCATCCCCCATACCCATCCCGTGCCACTACCGCACTCACAAAGGGTATGGGTTACCTTACCTTGAGATGGTTTCGGGGCTTAGCGTCCTCGCAGCCCGGTCCTCGACCAGGCCTCCTCGTTGTTGGACTGGTCAACCAGGCTGCTGGACGCGGCTGCTCAGTCTGACGTATGAATCACAGCCTGGTTGATCAGGTATCCTTTGGAGGTGCTTATTCAGTTCTCTCTCTTGAACACTGTGAGGGGTCGGCCAGTTATATGCCCCTTATGTGTAGTGGAAGGGTGTTGAACAGTCTCGGGCCTCTGATGTTCATAGAGTTCTCTCTCAGAGTTGATGGGGTCCACTACCACTCACACAATGGGTATGGGGTCCGCTACCACTCACTCAATGGGTATGGGGTCCACTACCACTCACACAATGGGTATGGGGTCCGCTACCACTCACTCAATGGGTATGGGGTCCACTACCACTCACACAATGGGTATGGACGTTGATCCGCGGGATCTAGGAAAGAAAAAATAAGCGCAGGGTGAGGTAAGCCTCCCTCAGGTTGATTGTTGATTGTTGCCGCCGAAGGCGGCTAGTTTATTGTGCACCCCATACTCATCCTGTGAGCGGGGTGATAGATTTCCTAACCTTAGTTACCCTTAATGTTTCATCCCGGGTAATGTCTAGGCAAGCAATCCATCCTCATGGAATGATAATACTTAACTATTTAGTGGAGAGTACCAATCTGTAGCGATGGACCATTAGTAAACCACTTATAGATGAGTATAGACAGACATTGAGTGTGAAGAACATTTGTGTGTCTGTGTACGATATTATAAAGGTAAACACAGTAGGATTTTACCTCAGGTTATGGGGACTAGTTTCAGTTACAAGCACTACCTCTGAAGCCTTGAGTCACCACCTTAAAGATTATTTTGGCTGTGTTGAGAGTTGATCTGAAGCAGCGTCTTGCCCGCGCGGGACATACCAACTCCGTGTGGACCTCTTCTCTCACTTTACACTGTGAGGAAGAAGGGTTTTACACTGTGAGGAAGAAGGGTTTCCCCTTATTAGTTTCTTATCAAATGCACGTGATTCCTTGCATTTGGTCTGTTCACATGCATCTGACGAATTACCTTCCAACATCGACTTCATGATAAGAGAAAGCTACAGCTGGTTCTACAGATCTTCATTAAGAAGATAAGTTATCTAGAGATTTACAGACTTATAAATGATGGGGAAAGATCCCTTACAGTTGCCACCTTTGTCAGGAACACGATGGTTGACAAGGAACGATAGTTTAGAGCGGCTGTTAGATCACCGGGATTCTTGAAAAACTCATTATCAAATCGCTTCAAAATAATTACAAGACAACTATTTTCAATGTACTCTGATCCCGCCAATAAGTTATATTTCACATGTCTCAAACCAATCCTAAATGATTTTGAAAGAATGACTTGACTTTATCAAAAAGATGAAGCAGATGAATGTAGCCTTCACACTTGATAACTTCACTCTTGGAATGCTCAGAAGAATCGTTCATCCTGAACATGTAAAGCTTCATGTTAATTTGGACTTTAATTCCATCTATCTGCCCCTGGACAAAGTAGACTTTGGTTACGAATTTTCTACACTTCAGGCCACTAACAGACATAACAATGC
Source organism: Procambarus virginalis (assembly GCA_020271785.1). Lineage (NCBI taxonomy): Eukaryota > Metazoa > Arthropoda > Malacostraca > Decapoda > Cambaridae > Procambarus > Procambarus virginalis. Next base: position 13,884,887 of record WNGS01163519.1, read on the forward strand.
TATAAACCAGAAATAGCTTCAAAATATTCAAGAAAGATGCCATAAATGTTTAGTAAAAGCGTATCCTTAACTACGGTACTGTCATTTGACCAATAAATTATGCTGCCCGGCCCGTCGTTTCCACTAATAGGTCGCGTTTTGTACGTTATCGTAATCGTCTTATTAAGAACGTAGTTTTAATGCAAGACTCCGAGTGGAGGGCAGCCAGGTGGTGTAGGTGAGAGTGGAGGGCAGCCAGGTGGTGTAGGTGAGAGTGGAGGGCACCCAGGTGGTGTAGGTGAGGGTGGAGGGCAGCCAGGTGGTGTAGGTGAGAGTGGAGGGCAGCCAGGTGGTGTAGGTGAGAGTGGAGGGCAGCCAGGTGGTGTAGGTGAGGGTGGAGGGCAGCCAGGTGGTGTAGGTGAGAGTGGAGGGCAGCCAGGTGGTGTAGGTGAGAGTGGAGGGCAGCCAGGTGGTGTAGGTGAGGGTGGAGGGCAGCCAGGTGGTGTAGGTGAGGGTGGAGGGCAGCCAGGTGGTGTAGGTGAGAGTGGAGGGCAGCCAGGTGGTGTAGGTGAGGGTGGAGGGCAGCCAGGTGGTGTAGGTGAGGGTGGAGGGCAGCCAGGTGGTGTAGGTGAGGGTGGAGGGCAGCCAGGTGGTGTAGGTGAGAGTGGAGGGCAGCCAGGTGGTGTAGGTGAGAGTGGAGGGCAGCCAGGTGGTGTAGGTGAGGGTGGAGGGCAGCCAGGTGGTGTAGGTGAGGGTGGAGGGCAGCCAGGTGGTGTAGGTGAGAGTGGAGGGCAGCCAGGTGGTGTAGGTGAGAGTGGAGGGCAGCCAGGTGGTGTAGGTGAGAGTGGAGGGCAGCCAGGTGGTGTAGGTGAGAGTGGAGGGCAGCCAGGTGGTGTAGGTGAGGGTGGAGGGCAGCCAAGGGAATGTGGGGAATGATCACGAGAAAGCGCCAAGCCGTTTGGACTATATAGCAGGGCAGTCAAGGAAACATGTGTCGTACTGGATGAAGCAACCCTTGCGTCAAGTATTGCTGGATAAAACAACACTTGCGTCAAGTATTGCTGGATAAAGCAACCCTTCAAGAAAAACTGGAAATGTGGATGAAGCAACCCTTGCGTGTTTCTTGCTTCCTGTCCTGGGTCGGTTAATGTCATGGTGTCCCCCCTGACGCGGCGTCGCGAGCACTCGCCGCGAAATATACGCCTTATACCCTTCACGGTCCATGTTAATAATGAACCTTAAAGGCTCTCTGCATCCCATCGGGCACAACCCATGCAGTGCGCACCTGCTGGTCAAACGATGGTGAGTCTACGTCCATAACGTCGATTTGACGCTATTCGAGCATGTTTCTCCCCCAACTGGAAAATGTTCCAGTAACGGAAGATCAAGGTTGATTCAATGTTACATGAGGGACGTTTACCCTGGGCACGCCTGCAGGGGCACGCCTGGGGTACTCCCCGAAACTGACGCGCCAGCTGAGGCGGTTGTAACACTGGGTGTGTCACCCGTACATTGGGCGGGGTTCCCCCACCGCACGCCCCGTGGGCGGGGAAGGTTCCCCACCACACGCCCCCCGTAGGCGGGGTAGGTTCCCCACCACACGTCCCATTGGCGTGGCGGGCTCATGAACTCCATTATTCTTCGTTTGTTTTGCTCATTTACGATTTATAATCCTTTTTGGTTCATCTCCTTTATGTTTCTTCTTCAATCGACTTGGGGTTCTGTTCAGTCTCCTCGAGCCTTTGCAGTCTCTTGTGTTCTAGGTACAACGCACAACGTTAAGAAATGAACAAACTAGGTACTTTTTTCTACTTGTTCTTTCCGGTCAGTTTCCCCCTTTCATTCTCACTATCGGCAAATGTTCATTCTTTTCTGTGTTTATTGTTTAGTTGTTGCCTTTTTTTCCCGTCTATTCGATCCACTTCGTTAGTACGAATGACTGTCTACAAGGTCCAGTTTTTGTTTACTTATCTCCCTGTTAGCAAGACGTATTACTAAATATACAGAATAACGCAAATAGGAGAGATATGAGATAAATATGTATTGTTCTGTTATCTCCCCAGCCTGACATACATAAAGGTCTGGAGATAAGGCCGTTGTGCGGCCTCTGCTCCAGTGGAAGAGCTTGATACAGTTGATAGTGGAAAGGATTGTGGCATCATGTACCTTTAGCAAAGCTTTTGATACAGTGCCACACGAAGATTGAAGAAAAAGATAGCACCACTAGTACCATGAGCCCCCTATCTTAAGTTGGATAAGAGCATGGTTGTGCCAAAGGAAACAATCATATTTGTACTAACTCTAAGTCAGAGTGGGGAAACTGTTGTAAGTGGAGTGCCTCAAGGCTCTATTCTGGGACCTCCGTTATTTATAATATATATAAATGATTTAGATTCAGGATTGAGCAGCGATATTTGCAAATTTGCCGACAATACAAAAATTAAGCAGGAAATGAATTCAGAGGAAGCCTCAAAATCACTTGAAGACGGTCTAGACAGTCCTTCGAAATGGTCGAAAGATTGACAGATGCAATTTATTGATGACAAACGGCGATGATGATAATTACAAGATATCAGCCAGATGGTATGGAAATTGCTGTCTGATTGCGAAAAAGATATGGGGCCATGAATAACAGAAATAAAAAAAACTGCATAAACATTCAAAATAAGGCAAATATGACACTGGAATTTATTTCTAGGAGCGTTAGCACTAAAACACCTGGTGTCATTCTTCAGCTATATTTTGCTCTTATTGGGCCCTATTTAGATTATGCAGTTCACTTTTGGTCACCATACTGTAGAATGGATATAAATTCACTGGAACGCGTCCAGCGTAGGATGACGAAGTTAATCCCACAAATTAGAAACCTTTCATATGAAGAAAGATTAAAAGGGCTTAATTTACATTCTCCAGAAACGGGAAGAGTTAGGGATGCCATGATTGAGGTGTACAAGTGGATGAATGGGCATAAATAAGATGTTGGTAATTAAATATATCAACACTTAATGGAACGCGAAACAATATATATAATTTGGATAAGTTTAGATTTAGGAAAGACCTGAGTAAATGCAGGTTTGGTATCATCTGATTCACCTGACCGTTTTTACCTGTCCCGCCCTTTTTCTCCCTGTAGTGAGGGTGCTCGCTTCCCTGCCCACATCACCCCTTCCTCTTCCCCCCTCCACTCCCCGCCTCTTCTCCCCCCTCCACTCCCCGGCACCACCTTAACATTTTCCGAAGGGGAGGGAAAAGGGGAGGCTGAGTCAGCCAATATGAAGTAGCCAGCGGGTTAATAATGGCCAACATCCGGCAAGGAGGAAGTGGAGCCTTACGGTTCTGCCGCCCCCCGACGCCACCCTTCAGTCCCTGTCTATCACTACCACCACCACCACCACGCTGTCTCTACTGCCTCTACTCCTGCCTCTGCTGCTGCGTGTCGAGCTCCTCCCTGGTCTGAGTCTTACAGTGTACCAGTGCGCGGGTTTGAGTAGAAGAGCCTTGGCTGGAAAGGTCTATATTGTGAAGGTGGTGTATCTTGAGTCTGGCACAGGACTTGTGCGCGTGTGCTGGTGAAAGTTGGCGGTATGGAGCACCTTGTGTTGCCTGGAACACCCGTTTGTAGTGTCTCAGGACGACAGGAAAATAGTTTTGATGGCCAATTAAAAACGATTAGATTAATTGAGAGAAGGATATGAGACCCCAGAGAGGGAGGGAGCCATGTCGCTCTCTTTCTTTCTGGACCTTTATCAGTTTCCTCTGTTGTGTGTCGTGTGTGACCTGGCGGATGTGGATGGAGGTGGCTTCCAGGCCTTCGTCTTCCAGTTAACCTCTTGTACAGAGAAGACCTTTCTTACGGGTTTTGGACTCTTTTACTTTTCCACCTTACAGCTTTGCCCTATTGTTTTATTGTATTTCTATGTAATGTGGTTGTCTTCGTCCACCCTATATAATCGCCTTAGTATTTCGTACATAATGACCATATCCCCTCTCCTCCTTCTCTCCTATATAGTTGGTAGATGTAAATTTCTTAAACCTGTCCTCGTAGCTTAGTTTAACTTAATTCAGATACTAGTCCTTATCTTGAGATGATTTTGGGGTTTTTTTTTTAGTGTCTCCCCGCGGCCCGGTCCTCGACCAGGCCTCCATCCCCAGGAAGCAGCCCGTGACAGCTGACTAACGCTCAGGTACCTATTTTACTGCTAGGTAACAGGGGCATAGGGTGAAAGAAACTCTGCCCATTGTTTCTCTCCGGCGCCCGGGATCGAACCCAGGACCACAGGATCACGTCCAGCGTGCTGTCCGCTTGGCCGACCGGCTCCCTCCGGCCGTCCTGATATAAACTACTGTACTTTTTTTCATGCTTGTTTTTTATGCAAATTACATGGCAGTGATGCATATTCTAGCGAAATTATCTAGAAACAGTACATGTTTAAATTGTAAACGCTGTGCTTATGTTTGTCCGATATGCTGCCTCTGTCACTTGTAGTGTTCACTTGTCGTGTTATATCCCGTCTCGTAGATGCTTTTCTTTAGAAGGACTCCTGTTATCTGCTCTATCTCTTCATCACCTTACACTTAACAGTGTTGTAACAGCCATTATCATGCCTACACGTGGAGATGATCAAGGTGTTCCGGCAGCACCCTACAGCCCTCCTCGCCTGTAATTAGCTTTCCTCGTTAGCTTTGCGTAGTCCGGAAACATTGGCGCCTAGGAGTCGACTCCTTCGGGTAGTTCTCTCACTTCCTAAACCTTCAGTAATAAAGAAAGTTCCTATGCCATGTGCGAGTAGTTTTTCGTGCTTTGATGATTATGTATTAACTGCAATTTGCGAATAGGGAACAATACGAAGGGGAAGGAATAATACCCAACCAATTGGACCTTGCCTTACCTTACCTTGAGGTTACCTTGAGGTGCTTCCGGGGCTTAGCGTCCCCGCGGCTCGGTCGTCGACCAGGCCTCCTGGTTGCTGGACTGATCAACCAGGCTGTTGGACGCGGCTGCTCGCAGCCTGACGTATGAGTCATAGCCTGGACTATTGGGAATCGATCGCCGACCTGCAAAATGAGAGTCCTTCGCTGTACCGACTATTCCAAGAGGATTAAGCTACGAGGACAGGTTAAGGGAACTCAATCTCACAATCCTTCAGGAGAGACGTAACAAGAAATATGTTCACTACATACAAAATACTGAAGGAAATAGGCAAGGTGGACAAGGATAGTATCTTTAAAAGATAATGGGACTGGCTAAAATAGGCGGAATCTGGAAATGCAGACGAGCCAGAGAAGTGTAGGGAAATACACGTGTCCTGAACAATGGCCAGCATGTGGAATGCATTAAAAGAAGTCGTGGAAGCCACCTCCGTCCACAACTTCCTTCCCGGTTTTATACGACAAAGAACTCTAACGCAGATCTATAAAAAAAATAAAAATACAAAGAACGCGAAAGCACCTATAACCTGACATCTCCGAGATCGCTGTAGCAGGTGAGCACAGTTCTATACAACCGGAAGTCTCTTGCTGCTGCTGTAGCCACCTGTGTAAAACAAAACAAAGAAGGTCTCCGTCCTTGGCCGTCGCTACACAACGGTGAAGGTCAGTCATTGTAGTGGCGGCGCTGGACTGTTATTGTGCTCACGTGCTGTGTTGATATGTTGTGCCCTTGTGCTCATGCAGGCCTGCTATGTTGTGCCCTTGTGTTCATGCAGGCCTGCTATGTTGTGCCCTTGTGTTCATGCAGGCCTGCTATGTTGTGCCCTTGTGTTCATGCAGGCCTGCTGTGTTATGCCCCTTGTGTTCATGCAGGCCTGCTGTGTTATGCCCCTTGTGTTCATGCAGGCCTGCTATGTTGTGCCCTTGTGTTCATGCAGGCCTGCTGTGTTATGCCCCTTGTGTTCATGCAGGCATGCTGTGTTATGCCCCTTGTGTTCATGCAGGCCTGCTATGTTGTGCCCTTGTGTTCATGCAGGCCTGCTGTGTTATGCCCTTGTGTTCATGCAGGCCTGCTGTGTTATGCCCCTTGTGCTCATGCAGGCCTGCTATGTTGTGCCCTTGTGTTCATGCAGGCCTGCTGTGTTATGCCCCTTGTGCTCATGCAGGCCTGCTGTGTTATGCCCCTTGTGCTCATGCAGGCCTGCTGTGTTATGCCCCTTGTGCTCATGCAGGCCTGCTGTGTTATGCCCCTTGTGTTCATGCAGGCCTGCTATGTTGTGCCCTTGTGTTCATGCAGGCCTGCTGTGTTATGCCCCTTGTGCTCATGCAGGCCTGCTGTGTTATGCCCCTTGTGCTCATGCAGGCCTGCTGTGTTATGCCCCTTGTGCTCATGCAGGCCTGCTGTGTTATGCCCCTTGTGTTCATGCAGGCCTGCTATGTTGTGCCCTTGTGTTCATGCAGGCCTGCTGTGTTATGCCCCTTGTGCTCATGCAGGCCTGCTGTGTTATGCCCCTTGTGTTCATGCAGGCCTGCTATGTTGTGCCCTTGTGTTCATGCAGGCCTGCTGTGTTATGCCCTTGTGCTCATGCAGGCCTGCTGTGTTATGCCCCTTGTGTTCATGCAGGCCTGCTATGTTGTGCCCTTGTGTTCATGCAGGCATGCTGTGTTATGCCCCTTGTGCTCATGCAGGCCTGCTGTGTTATGCCCCTTGTGCTCATGCAGGCCTGCTGTGTTATGCCCCTTGTGCTCCTGCAGGCCTGCTGTGTTATGTCCTTGTGCTCATGCAGGCCTGCTGTGTTATGTCCTTGTGCTCATGCAGGCCTGCTGTGTTATGCCCCTTGTGCTCATGCAGGCCTGCTGTTTTGTTCGGCTATGCTATAGTGTTTTAATGTACCGGAACATTGTAAGTTGATGTTTGAGGCTACCGTCGATGTGTGTACCTAACAGTGACTAGAAGGGAGTCAGATCTAGCTCATGGCCCCGCTTACTAGCACTTTTCTACCTGGTGGTGACTTCTTTTCAAGGCATTCCGCTTCTTGGCTTCGCGTGCCGGGTAAGAGTATTTCCACAATGTTTCTTAGACTCATTTGGCTTTCCAGCGTCAATGTTTTATTATTTCTGTCTGCCTTCTGCCTCCCAAGATTACTTGGATCAGTGTTTTTGTGATCGTTGTTGTGAATAATATTTTTAATATGACAGTAAACAGGAAAAATGGTATAGAGGTGGGGAGTAGACATGACAGCCAGGCCACTAGAGCCCAACACACAGGATCGCCCAGTAACAAAGCCTGAAGCCCACCCCTTAATCCGGACATGTGGTCAACCCTAGACCAAAACCCTCCACCATTTGTTGACGTATTCAAGCAACTCGGCTGCATACACCGACCACCTGTGGACGCATACAGGCCGTCCGTCGACGCATACAGGTCAGCCTTCGAAGTACACAACTTCATCGACCGCCTGGGGGAAACGTGTCGACTTCGTAAGGAAAAATGGGTCGCAGGAGCAAAAGGTTGAGATCGCAGCTGTACCAGTACGCTCAGGACGAGGCGGGGTCGTACTCCATCATCACCCAGTGGCAGCCGCCCGCCTCCACCCACAACCACCACACGGTGAGTAGCCCTTGTCAAACCTTAACCCTTAGACGAAGCCTTACATTATATGATCAGTTTTGTACACACGCACAAATCACAATAGCGTGATAATATCAAATGAATAAATCCACAAAAGCAATCCATATGGGGAATTGTGTAAAACCCTTGGTTTGTGTCTCGGAGAGGCTGCAGGATCCGTGTGAGAGCAGTAGCAATCCCGGTTGTAATTCTTTTACCACGTCGTGGCTCAGTCGATTAAGGGGCGTGTGGGATCATCCTGGACGTAAGTTCGAACCCTCATCACGGCCCTTGTGGATTTATTTATTGATCAATTTTGTTCACCCCTGGGGTAAATGTCGCGTCCTTCATGGATTCAGTAGCTGTGTCGTCGTGTGTGTGTGTGTGTGTGTGTGTGTGGTGTGTGTGTGTGTGTGTGGTGTGGTGTGTGTGGTGTGTGTGTGTGTGTGTGTGCGTGTGTACTTACCTAGTTGTGCTTGCGGGGATTGAGTTCTGGCTCTTTGGTCCCGCCTGTCAACCGTCAATTCCTGAGCCTATTCCTGTGTGTGTGTGTGTGTGTGTGTGTGTGTGTGTGTGTGTGTGTGTGTGTGTGTGTGTGTGTGTGTGTGTGTGTGTGTGTGTGTATACCTACTCAGCTAACTTAGCTGTGCTTGTGGGAGTTGAGCTTCAACTCTTGGTTTTGTCATATCTACATTTGAATCTGGTTATGGATTCATATTTAATATCAATATTTAAATTAATCCACATTATAATTAAAATCGCCTGTATATTTATATATAAATTCCAGATTATAAAAAAGACTAAATTCACGAGTCCTTGAGGCTGATGTTTAAAAACCTGTAATGACCTGTGTGCCAGCACGTTTCAACACCTGCCACCCGCAGGACTCTGCGATGGAGACCGGAGATGTTTGCTGACGTCGGCGACGGCGGTGGCCTCTCCTGCCTGGCCTCCTGGCCCTCGGGGTCATCCTGGGTGAGTGCCACGTCCCCTCACTGATCCACAGAAGTATCATGTATCCATTGATCGACTTGCCTACCAATTTATATATTTGATTTTCTATCTCCAAACGTATATCCTTGTTTAGATATTCAAACAGCTGAATATCTAATCACTTGTGTATTGTGCTCGTAAGACTGTGTTTTCCCCCCACAGGGTTGACACAGGGGGGGTCGGGAGGCGCCCCAGGCCGCAACACAACGCTCTCATCAGTAGTGTACCTGTATTATGTCCCCCAGGTGGGTACCCTAGGAATACTGTCCAGGGTAGGTACTCTCCATCTGTTATCGTAACTACTACATAAAATTCTCTGTAACACATTCACACACACGCATCACACATACACACACATCACACACATCACACATACTAGGTGAGTACACATACACATCATCAGGATACAGCCCGTAATTGCTGTCTAACTCCCAGTGTGCCAATGTATGCTAGGTGAACAGAGATATCAGGTGAAAGAAAATCTCTCTCTCTCTCCTCTCTCTCTCTCTCTCTCTCTCTCTCTCTCCTCTCTCTCTCTCTCTCTCTCTCTCTCTCTCTCTCTCTCTCTCTCTCTCTCTTGTTTCTGAACCCCTTTCTATGAGGGGTTACGGAGTTTTAGGTGTCCCCTTCTCGCCTAGTATCCCCTTATCGCAGGTTGGTCTGTCATACGTTTTCTGTTGCATACTTGGTCATTGCGTTTCCCAACGACAAGAAAGTGTCGTACTAAAGTGCCCTTTCCTAACCTACCGGTAGATATTTATTGTTGGTACCCTCTGTGGATGGGGTTAGAGAGGCGTTTTACTCCACGGTGTAGCGGGTTATTGACCACTTACACCAACTTTGTCGGGAAAAACCCGACAAAGGAAACCTGCCCGACCATTTCTGTTCCGCCTGGGAATAGAACCGGTGGGCGGGCGGTCACTGGAATACCAGGAGGTGAAGAGAAGGAAAGAAGGCGACCAGGAGGTGAAGAGAAGGAAAGAAGGCGACCAGGAGGTGAAGAGAAGGAAAGAAGGCAACCAGGAGGTGAAGAGAAGGAAAGAAGGCGACCAGGAGGTGACAGAAGGGACGTGGAGGGAAGTGATGGGGAAGAGGGCCTTGCTAGGATCTCCTCACTGTCTGTGATGTGATGACCGTGTGTTTACCAAGCCCAACAGCGGCACCATTGACATCAGCAGGTAGCGTTCCCAGCACACATTGTCGTGGACACGTACACCTTCCACCCTCCTTAGCGCTCTCTCCTGATAATATCCTTTTCCTTCCATCCTGATGATATATCCTGATAATATCCATATCCTCTCCTGCCCCAAGTCTCTTATTTCATTTACAAATCAATTAATTGTTTACTTGTTTATCTATTGTTATCCGTTCTGAACACGAACTACAATTAGTGTCGCCGCTCTCCAAGTACGTCATCGCTAACGCAAATATTTGGTCACGTTAATAGGCTATATATCATTGTTGCGTTGTTTACCTTGTTAACTCATTGTGTGCGGTGTTGCACAGTGTGAGAACCTGCACCATCTGGGGATGCATGAGTTCCTAACCTGCACCATCTGGGGATGGAGGAGTTCCTAACCTGCACCATCTGGGGATGGAGGAGTTCATAAACCTGCACCATCTGGGGATGGAGGAGTTCATAAACCTGCACCATCTGGGATTTACCTAAAAGCTATTTTGTATCATCACTGTAACCAGTCCACCTCCGGCCACGGGATGGGTAGGATTGTACTCCCACTGTGTGGAAGTACCGTGACTGGACACACCAGGTGTGGAAGTACCACGACTGGGCACACCAGGTGTGGAAACTAACGTCACTAGCCACACATGACATAAGGGACACACTACAGGAAAAGAAGCAGTGGAGTTCTACGCGAGCAGTGTGTTGCTGGCTCCTCACCTGGCAGGTGAGGTCAGCAATTTGCAGTTAGGCTGCAGTTGCGATGAGGCAGCGCTGTAGAGTGCCATTGTGGGTAAGACCGCGTGTGAGGGAGTGCAGAGAGTGAAGTAACTGTGAGTTATCCTAGCACTCGAGGCGGGAGAGTACATGCTGAGAGAACGTATATAGTGAACTAAACTTGTATGGATGAGACTCGATGCATGGCAGCCGCTGAAGGGATGAATCACGGGGATATTATAAACTAATTATTTATGTGTCACAGCAGTAAATAACTGGAAAGAGCGAGGAAACGAAACGATAAAAACAGACTCCATACGCAGGTTCAGATTCAGATATGACAGAGCCCAGAGGGCTTGGGAACTTGTATACCAGTCAACTGAATGTTGAGAGCCGGAACCAGAGAGTTGAAGCTCAACCCCCGCAAGCATAGATAGGTGAGTATAGGATGGGTAAATTAATATCCATAATGATCTAATTTATCTAACTTTGTTTCCGCGGCCAGTGAAGGTAACCTCAGCCCTTTGTCACTGCCCCAACCAGGAACCTGGCGGCTTGTGGAAGACCTTCGATGGGCGAGAGGAAGAAGCAGCAAGATCCTCGTCAGCGCCTTCCTCGGCGTCCCACCTGGGTCAGTTCTTCAAGGCAGCTGTTGCTACTGACGGCGGTCAAACTTGTGCTCACATCGCCACGTAAGTATCAGGCCACTGAAAACCAAAGTACTAAGATCAAGTGTGGTCTGGCAAAGATAAGTCTGACGCACAATATTCCTGGCGCACCGTGCAGCGGTGGCGTGCGCTTCACAGTAAATGTTCCACAGTGGCACTGTCAGCCTTGTGTAGTGTGACACACTACACATTGTAACCATAATTTCACTTGCCATTATTCACGCAGATATTGCTATGTAAGATGATGCAATGTAAATCAACTACCTTTCTCTGTATCTTATGACAACATAGGCATGCGCCGCACACCAAGGTTTGAATAGTATCAAGGTCTTAGTAAGACTTTCAAGACTTGGCATCTTCCTGAGGTAGACTACCGTATATCAAACTTAAGAAAGAAATATATAATTCAAGAAATGTAATAACAATCTTCTCTTCGTTGCGGTAACTTCATCTTTCAACAGGGAAATCTTGGCAAAGACTGGGAGCGCAGCGGACGCAACAGTAGCAGGACTGTTCTGTGCGGGGGTGATCAATGCCCAGTCCATGGGAGTGGGAGGTGGGTTCCTCTTGACCTACTATGAACGCGCCACAGGCCACACCTACGCCCTTGATGCTATGACAAGTGACCCCTCCCAGGGCGACGCTGGACACGAAGGTGAGGACGCGTGCTTCGTTTTCTATGCTTGCTTTGCTTTGATGTCCAAAGGGTTTGGAAAGGATGGGGGGAGGTAGAGGGCTGGGGAGGTGAAATTCTGGAAGAGGATGCGGGTGTAGAACGAGAGGAGGTTTGAAAGTTCGGTAGCCTGTCCTCACAGTTCATTTAGCTAAGCAAGTGACAGTCTTGCTGAGCTTGTGCACTAACATAGACACAGGCAGAAAACACTGTCAGCCCGCACTTGTTGTAATATATCTCTGCGGTTGTGACAACTGGTCTCTCATTTCATATTAATAAAGCTGTTCCTCAGAAATGATTCTGTGGAAGATAATCCTGTCTATATGTATCTCAACGTTCTTGTTTGACCCCTTTTCCTCTCCTGTCTCATTGATCCACACCCCCGGGCATTGCCACTACCCACAGATGGCGGGGTATCGTGGGTACCAGGAGCCGTGCGTGGGTACCGTGCGCTCTATGAGAAGCTGGGGGGCCAGGTGGCCTGGGCAGACCTGCTGGAGCCCTCCATCAGCTGTGTGAGGAGGGCCACCCCGTCAGTGGGCGCCTGGCCAGGGCTCTCCACCAGGCCGCCGGCACCGTCCACTCCCACCCCAGCATGAGGTGCGCTGCTCCACAACCTCTGCGGCGTTATGGTGATTTGCGTCACAGTTTTTAATACTGCGTGATCCAAGTGACCTTCCCCAGCAAAGATGATTTTGACTGGTGATATTCTTGCTACTGTTACCATTACTGATTCCACTGCAACTAATATTAATGATAGGCTACACGCACTTTCTCTCGCTCTCTGGCTATAGACTACTCTATGCCTCTGTCCAGCAGAGTGTTCGTGAGTCCGTCGAGCGGTGAGGTGTACCGGGAGGGAGAGACAATGAGGCGGCCCCAGCTGGCCAGGACGCTGCGCCTTCTTCAGCGGGACCCGGACGCTTATACACGGGCGCCCTAGCCAAGGATCTCCTCCACGACCTTGACAACATGGGAGCTTCGCTCACCAGCCAAGACCTGCAAGGTTACAGGTCGGTCCTTGACACGAACTGCGTCTTCTTCAGACCAAATGAAGAGTGTAAATATGATGGTATTTGGGAAGAGTGTAGTGAAGAACGCTTTTGGATGCCTTTTCATGGACGCCTGTTATTTACCATAATATTTCTGGTCTGTTTTGAGCATTTAATTTGTAAATAACAGTTGTAAATATTACATGTTTAAAACACTTTAAAAAGCGATGAGCTCCACCATTTGAGAAGGCATTTTTATAATAGCTAAGTTTTCTTCGTATACACAACAGCCCGTCTTGGGAGGATCCAGTGAGCGTGCGCCTCCATAATGGCAGTTTGACTCTGTACACCCCTGGGCCTCCAGGCTCTGGCATCGCACTGGGCTTCCTCTTCAACCTGATAGATGAGTTTGGATTCACCCCAGGCAGCGTGAGTGACAGAAACACGGTGTTGACCTATCACCGCCTCGCTGAAGCCTTCAAGTGGACCCTTGCTCAGCCTGCGGATGCCGCCCAGGTGAGGCCCTTTGGTAAAGCTGAACCAGCACAGCCACTGGACCTTTTCCAATGTATCTACGTTCTTTATTTAAAAGTAGACAATACCTTAGACAATTCCTTGTCTACCAATGGCTTACAAGGTAGAATTGGTAGACAGTGCTGACATCGCCCAGATTCTAGCATTGCTCTCAACAATGTTAACCTGCTAAACGAGCTCTCATATCACCAACAAGGAGGCGATTTATGAATTGTTTGTGTGTGTGGGACATAGAGAGAACTTGCCTAGATACTGACTTCAGTTACACTTTATGAAAATAACATCTTCATTTTCGCCACCGCAGCTTGCGCATATTACCTCCGATGACTTCGCTGTTAGCGTTAAGCGTCAGATCTTGGATGATACCACCTTCCACGACTCTGAGCACTACGGTGCCTCACCTGGCACTGTGGGTGATCCTGGTGCCATCCCCACCTCCTTGGGTGACTGCGGCACCTCCCACTTCTCGCTGCTGGCGCCCAATGGTGATGCCGTCTCCGTTACCAGCGCAATTTACAAATGGTAAGACATATTTCCTAAGTTTCCTCAGAAGACGGTCTCTAGTGACAAGGAAGGGGGAGCCTTGGTCATAAATGTTTTCTCTAAAAACATTAAAATATTCCTTTCAACGTTACATCTATTTTTCACTTTAAAATTGATGTCTCAGAAGAACATTTAAAAGGGAAATATTTTCTTGTACAATCATATTATCTAAAATACGACCAATAAGCATAATTCCCAAAGGGGAGGTTTTTCTTCTCTATTTTATTACAAGTAACAAGTGAAATGTTAACTAAAAAAATAATAATAAATTATTATTAAGAAGAGGGATGTGTCCTCAGCTTGGGACGGTGGGTCCGCTTGCCCAGGACAGGTATCGTTGTGAGCAGCGGCAGCAGCAGAGGGGATGGCCCGTCCCTGCGGCCCGCCCCCGAGCCCTCCCGCCCCACCCCTGCCACACCTGGTGAGTCCTCTACCCCAAGAGTCACCAGTCACTCACACTAAGCCAGATTTAAAGTTAAAGGCAGTCTCAGCAAAATTCAAAGACAGTCTAAGCCAAAATCAAAGTCTAATATAAAATCAGAAACAAAAGTCAAAGTAGCAAACATATTCAAAGTTTGTGAGAGTAAAACTTCTACCCAAACTTGGTTAAGATAAAGTCGGCGGGTGTAGGAGTGAACAAGGCGATGCTATGGTCAGTGTTGATGGTTGCATGTTCTCGCTGTGTCATCCTGGCAGGGCGGCGTGGCATCTCTTCCCTGACCCCGCGGTGGTGGTGGACACCCACGGAGACGTTGCCATGGTGGCGGGTGGCACAGGAGGTGGGGCAGCTCCTTCAGGAGTGTGGTGGGCTGTCCTTCGCTCCCTCTGGCTCGGTGAGGACCTTAGGAGTGCCGTCGATGCCCCTAGATTCCACCTACGGATGCAGCCCATGACTCTCGTGTATGAGAGAGAACTCTCACCCGTAAGTCTCTACATGATGAGCAACTCTCCTGTAAGCCTGTGATGAATAAATCCCTCCTGCATGCTTGTGATGTGTAACTCTCCTGTAAGTCCGTTTGTGATGAGTAAATCTATTAATTATGTGATGAGAACCTTAATGTAGGTCCATTTGTTATGAATGGAATGAACTTTAGTGTCTTCTGACAGACTTTTTGCGACAAGTAACATTCTATATCTAAAGTGTCCTGATGTAAGTTTTTTATCGTGAGGAAATCGCTTTTGTTAAATATGTTTATAAAAAATAGACTTATAAAGGGTGCGTTGTTGTGTGTTAAGGGAGGTGTCCCGTCATTATCCAGGTGAGGCAGGACACAGGAGGTCATGGAGGGTACATGACGCACTTGTTAGTGAAGTCGTGCAGTGGGTATCCGGAGCGCTCTTGTTAATGTGTGCAGTGTGTGTGTGTGTGTGTGAGACTGAATAATGGAGAAGCTACCAGCATCACACACACACCTCTGGTATTGATCGACGGGCGTTGGTGTGTGTGTCATCACACCTAATGCTCATTCCTCCGACGATAGGGGCGCACTGCCCCCCCCCCCCCCCCCCCTCCCTCCTCTCTCTCCTCTCTCTCTCTCTCTCTCTCTCTCTCTCTCTCTCTCTCTCTCTCTCTCTCTCTCTCTCTCTCTCTCTCTCTCTCTCTCTCTCTCTTCCTCTCCTCTCCTCTCCTCCCCCCTCCCCTCCTTTCAGCACTCTGTGATTAAAACAAGCATTGTTTCAGAGACTCGTCACCGCTTTACAATCCCTGGGTCACCAGACAGAGGAGGAGGAAGAGGGAGGCGAGGAAGGGTCCGCCGTCTATGCCATCGTCAGGGCACAGAACGGGAAGGTCCAGGCCGTTGCAGACCACCGCCGGGCAGGAGGGGCAGTGGATGGGTTTTGACATCTCCCACATTGCTAAAACCTTTTCTCAGACAACGAATCTTTTGTGTGTTTAGCTCCATATGAACAACCGGTGAAAACGCTTAGAAGTTCTGCTTTTGGAATGAAAAGTGCAATTACAGAGGTGTTGTAGTGAACTTTAGTGCAATTAAAGAGGTTTTTGCTGACCTTTAGAGGTAAAGCTTAAGGTGCTGCAAAATTTCGTTTGAGAGAACTAACTGCAGTATTTCAGTGATGTTCATAAGGATATAAGGATTTGCTTCAACTATACAAGAATCTTGATGCTTAAAAGACAAATGGGCTTCAACTAACCTCTTCCCGAGGGAGCAAAGGACGCCCCCCCCCCATGAAATGTTCTCAAAAGGTCAACGTTCCACCGAACTTTCATAAAAATACCAAAGACGTCTTAGAGAGCTCAACAAATTATTTATACAAAAAAAGGTTCTTTACATTTGTATTGTAAATCGCGTCTTAATTCTGTATGCATATAATCAGGCGTATAACCAAGATAACACAGGTGTATAACTAATATAGCATTATCTAGATAACACAAGTGCATAACTAATATAAGAATGTATATTACCTAGATAACTGATGTATACATAAGATAACACTGATGTATACATAAGATAACACAGATGTATATACTAAGACAGCACAAATGTATAACCTAGATAACATACCTATTTCCTTTCATATTGGGCCTCATCATCTACATTTCACTCTAGAAAAAACGGCAGTGTATGTTTTCACATTGTGAATGATGTAATAATATACAATACCTGTGTATTCTAGAGCTGTACAGTATACTTGTTATACACAGTATGTCGATGTGCATGTTTTATGATGCTGTTAAATTATAGGAATGAAAGTTAGTGTATTCACGCATCATACTTACACACCATGTATATTAGTGTTATTATACAGCGTGAATACCTTTAACAATTGTATGTTTTGACTAGGCTGAGTTACGTATGCTAGATATACATCATACAATAGTTTTGGTAAAAGTTAATACAATTTTTTTTCGACCTCATAAATACTAAATATTTCTACCTCAATAAACGTTACAAAATCAAGTCTGATGGCCTGTCAGTACCCAGCATGTCTGAAGTTCAAGTTCAAGTAAGTTTATTAAGGCAATAAGATACATCTCAAAAAGGATAGAGTTACTTAGGCTATTTCTACCGTCATGCCTGAAGTACCTACAGTCTGCCACTACAGTATGTTGGCGCTTTGTGTTAAGCTGTGTTTCTGTTGTTGATCGCGTAAACTTA
>WNGS01163519.1:13902434-13915477 GCA_020271785.1 Procambarus virginalis
TTTACTATGTAATAGTAAGCTGCACTGATCTACAATGGGAAATATTTGAATGAAACTTTCAAACTATTGTTTGTTGGACACTCCGCCACCTGACGAGCCTCTGACTAATTGGGAAGACCTTCTTTAGAAGGTCAGATGCAACACAAACAGGCACCCTGCTCTAGCAGCAACAGACTGACGATTTAAATGCGAGCATAGCACACAGGATATCCTTTCACGACCAAAGATCACATTCACTCCAAAAAAACCTTCCACTTACATGCCCGTGCCACCTCTTTGGTGGCTTAATCTTCATCAATCAATCACAAACAAGGAACAACGATTTCAAGTTCAACAAATCACAATTTTGGACAGAAAACAGATGTGTTTTTCACCCATGTGGGGCATAACAAACACAACTACCAAATTATCAACATTATCTTGGAGGGGTCCTAGTTCAACCTTGAAGCCGAGCGGACGTCTGGACACCGCCTGGGTGCCGCCTGATCCCGTCTTGTTTTCGCGTTTTGGCTCTGCTACTACCGTTTGGCATTGCTTTTCAGCGGTCCGATTTTACGACGCCTGGCGCACATATCGCCTTGGGTCACAGGATTGTTGATAGAATTTTTTTTGACGTGTACTGGCTGGTTCTCCCGGCGCGGTGACGGTTTCGGGGGCCGGCTTGGCCGAGAGGTGCAGGGGTTGGCGGGTCTTGGTGGCTCCAGGTGGCCCTCGGCGTGGTGGGCGGCCGGCTGGCTTCTGCTCTGCGGAGGAACACTGGATGACTTTTGCTTTTAGATGGGGGCCGAGTTTTGGTTTTGCTACCTGGTGTTCTCTGTGTGGAGCGGGGCCGGTGCTTGTCACCCTGAGGGACTCCTGGGACTCCAATCATCTGCCTGACTATGCGTTTATTTGCCATATGGCATATTAGTTTCTAGTGATTGGCGTCACTCGTTTTGCGATTTGGCTTGGCGTTTCACCTTTCCATGGCTTCGCGATTCACCCTTAACGGGTACGCCGGGGCGCATCATCCACGATCGTCGTCGCCCTAAATCAACAACAACAACATTATCTTGGAGTCAGAATCCACCAATCACTGATAGTTGTACAACAAGTGGAAGCTGCCGTTATAAAAGCAAACCAAATCCTAGGAATAGTCAAGCGAAATTTTGAAGAAGGAAAAGGTAGTTATACAACTGTATAACTACCTTTTTCTGGTGTGCTTCCACTTGGATTATTATATCCACGCATTGAGACCTCATCATCCGAAAGACATATCTGCTTTGGAGAAAGTTCAACACCGGGCGACTAAAATTTTTTCGAACTAAGTCAACTTCATACCAGGAACGGTTGGGGGCCACAGGGACCAGACATGACAGGGCTGCTCTCGGCGAAACTTTTAAATTACTGAAGAATTTGGAAGATATTGACCCAGTACACTTCTTCAAAAGGCTAGATGTAAGACGAACAAGGAGCAAAGTTTCACGCTCAACAAGCCACACTGAAGGATGGGAAACATTTGTTTTCACCCATAGAATTATAAACTTGTGGAACTGCCTATCCGCGGAAGCCGTAAATGCCAAAACATTGCTCGATAAAATCACCAGGGTAAATAAGGGACATTTGACAAGCCGCTGGCTTCCTATCCTCACTGAGAGATAGTGACCCTCTGGTAAATTCAGGTAAATCTTAGCCAATTAAATAATCCTGAATTTTTTGTTTATTGTTGGCAAGGCTGTGTTTGCAGCATTATATGCTCTGAGCGGTACGTCTAATTGCCCAAAGCTACCAAAAGCTACCCGAACCTTCCTAGTATTACATAAGTAATGAATAAATATGATACTTTTACTCACTATAACGTTGGTGCTGAAGGTATTGTAGTGGCTGACATGTGTGGAACTTGTGAGAGGCATCGTTGGTAGTATGGATGTGTTCTTATGAAGTGACTAATTATGGTCACTAGGATTGTGTAGAGACCAGTGGGGAAGCCGGACAGTGATATAGGGTTATTAGGCAATTAGGGCACCAGGTGATGGTCTAACTCGTCCTAATCTCGTGTGTTCCCCTGTCAATACGGTGGCCTTTGAGAATGGTACCTGAGCCAGTCGGTAAATACTAGTAAATGTGGGTTTAACATATGAATGATACAGAAGCATATAGTGACAACAAAGTGATAACAACACATGCTACTTACATGATGGTGGGAGTGGAGATGAGAGAGAGATGACGGAAACTTAGCCCTGCTTCTGGGACGTCCGCCTCACACCTGAAGACAAACACACACCTCATTACTGTTTCACTAACTGTACACGCAACCCGTCCTCTTAATAGAACGTCACAATTTGCCGTATTTTGTAGCTAAGGCCAAAAATTGTACTAAAAATGGAAGCGGCTGGCGAAACTGACATACACTGTCCCGTTTTTCGTTTTAGGTCCTCTGGTCGGTTAGGATAAGGACATTTTAGTGCGACAGTTTCTTGACGTTGGAAAACCTTAGGAAGACGGGCTGATACACAAGTCCCATTGTAACACCTGGCAGCGTCACAGCCGAGGCGTGCCCATACACCGGGCCATCCCATTAATCTTGGAGACACAAAACACAGTGTCAATATTGTACTTTTGAAAACATTTTTGTTAAGTTTTGTTAGCTTTACCGGACGTGTTGACTAAAATCTTTACAACTCAACTAAATATTTGTAAATAAATTACACACACACACACACACACACACACACACACACACACACACACACACACACACACACACACACACACACACACACACACACACACAGGACGCTGGTGGCCGAGTGGACAGCAAGCTGGATACGTAATCATGTGGTCCGGGGTTCGATTCCCGGCGCCGACGGAAACAAAAATGGGTAGTTTCTCTTACCCTGATGCCCCTATTACCTAGCAGTAAATAGGTACCTGAGAGTTTGACAGCTGTTACGGGCTGCTTTCTGGGGTGTGGGTGTGTGTGTGGAAAAAAAAGTTAGTAATTAGTAACAGTTGATTGATTGACAGTTGAGAGGCGGGCCGAAAGAGCAGAGCTCAATCCCTTAAAGCACAAGTAGGTGAATACATAGTGAATTGTTTTATTGAATAAATAGCTGGAACTGTAAGTGGCAGCGAATACAGCCCTTCACTAATATCAAGGCCCATACAGGAGTACTATAGTTACGGGCTATTCATGCCCGTGCCACCTCTTGGCTGGCTTAATCTTTATCAATCAGTATTAGGCAGGTGCAGGACAGGACAGGCTGCACCGTGACACCAACACCGTGGTGAGTTACACACGGGGAACCGGAATCCGTCTTGGGAACATACATTAAAACCCAACTTACTAGAAATACCACTGAGAAACGTTCTAATCAACGTGATTAGACCCACAAAAATGTCGGGTTAGGACATGGTTGTCTCAGGGGGAACTGTGTCATCTTGAATGGAGTAAAGTCCGGGTGGGACACTGTCGCAACTGGAACGTCCACAACCTCTGTTCAAGAACCTCTTGCTTACATCTACACATAAAAAGCGTTTCAGTCGTATTGACCAACCAGTTGGGCTGGACGGTAGAGCGACGGTCTCGCTTCATGCAGGTCGGCGTTCAATCCCCGACCGTCCAAGTGGTTGGGCACCATTCCTTCCTCCGTCCCATCCCAAATCCTTATCCTGACCCCTTCCCAGTGCTATATAGTCGTGATGGCTTGGCGCTTTCTCCCCTGATAGTTCCCTTCCCTTCAGTCGTATTGAAGAGCAACA
This sequence comes from Procambarus virginalis, assembly GCA_020271785.1. NCBI lineage: Eukaryota > Metazoa > Arthropoda > Malacostraca > Decapoda > Cambaridae > Procambarus > Procambarus virginalis. The sequence continues at coordinate 13,906,176 of WNGS01163519.1, forward strand.
TTTGCAGGAGGCACTTTAAATCTAGCGGGGAAATGATTCAGAAGAATATTAAAAATAGGTACAGGACTATTTAAACTTTTAAATAATTGAAAAACTGGCAAATGTTGTTTAATGCTGAGAAATGTAGGCTTCCGAGCCCCAAAAAATATAAAGAGTAGATATGAACTGAATAAGTGTTGACCAGACCACACACTAGAAGGTGAAGGGACGACGACGTTTCGGTCCGTCCTGGTCCATTCTCAAGTCGATTGTCTGAATAATGAACTGATTACTGATAATATGAACTGAATAATAATGAAACTGTAAATTCTAACTGCGAGAAAGATTAGTGTCACGATTAGTAGGAATCTGTAACCAAAAATAGATATACAAATGTTCGCAGTAAGGCACACGGGGGGGGGGGGGACTGTGATTCAATCAATAACAAGAAATGTTTGTAATAACATAAAAAAACAAAGGCAACTGCAGAAGGCCTATTGGCCCATACGAGGCAGCTCCTATTTATAATAAAACATGTTATTTTCTAGCTTTACCTTACCCGTGCAAGAACCCATTCACATTAGGCAATTCAGTTCTGGGGATCCATACTATAATTTCCCTGAAAGAGTGCAGAGAAGGATGACAGTTTATCCCGGTCATTGGTAAAACGTCTTATGAAAGGGAGATTATCTAAAGAAAAGATATAAATTGGATACGCTTAGACTCAGAAAAGCGTTAGGTAAATAGTTTGGAAATAGGGTTTGGTATAACTAGGGTTATACACATGGGTTATAAGGCCTTGTTGTGCTGTCGATCCTCATGTTCTCACAGCGAACCAGCCAGAGTTAGACTTATTATTCGGCTTCACAATCAACTTGATAATGGTCCAGGATGGACCGAAACGTCGTCGGCTTTTCTGGTGTGTGGTTTGGTTATCATAGACATTATTCACCCTGATATTGAAAGTCGGCACGGAGCTCCATTGTGAATGAGTGACCACAGTGTTGACCTCTGAACACCTGCTGGAAGAGTTGTTGTTGTTGTTATAGATTCAGCTACTTGGAACAAGTTCCAAGTAGCACGGGCTATGGTGAGCCCGTAACTTACCTGGCACAGGAGCTGGGCAAGAAGCACGGGCTATGGTGAGCCCGTAACTTACCTGGCACAGGAGCTGGGCAAGAAGCACGGGCTATGGTGAGCCTCGTGGACAGGAGATGTCTCCCGTGGGCTGGAAGACTGAGGTAGTCGGTTAATAAAGCCAGGCGGGAGTATACGGAGCAAGACCTCACCTTCCCCCGTAGTCAGTGATGGTACCAGGCAAATGTCACAACCGAGAGCCTTGGAAATGACAACAACAAGGGAGGCATGAGCGCTGCACAGTGCTCACGAGAACAGATAGGGAAGACGAGGAGAGTCGTTTTAAAATAGAGAACAAGTGTAAAATAACTACTCTAATGAACCACAGATTAAGGGAGGGATTTTTGGGGGTCGGAGTAAAAATAAGTGGAATGAACCGGGTTCCCAGGGCGTGAAGTGGTGGAGGCAGACAGTGTCCACAGCCGCTGTGCAGCCAAAGTTTACCCGAGGTACATTATCTAGACTTTCCGAGTTCTTATCACATCCCTTTCCCTTGGACCCAGCGTGGCGTGTGAACCGCATCCCACACCCGCTCTCTCCACCCGAATCTTATTATCAACGTTGAATCTACGGTATCAACGTTGAGTTGACGTTGCTAACGTTAATTTTACATCAAATGAACGCCACTCTTGGATATTGTAGCAACTGGGCGAATCCCCCCCCCTGTCCCACTGCCGCCTCTCCCATGGTATATTCCCATCTAACTGATGACTCCTGTACTCTGAAGGCCAACACAAACGTGCCTGATAGCTGGGTGGACAGCGCTCTGGACTCGTAATCCTAGGGGTCCGGGAGCGACCCCCGGTGATGGCAGTGACAAAAATGGGCAGTTTCTTTCACCCTGATGCCCCTGTTACCTAGCAGTAAATAGGTACCTGGGAGTTAGACAGCTGTTACGGGCTGCTTCCTGTGTGTGTGCAAGCAGTGTGTGTGTGTGTGTGTGTACTCACCTAGTTGTGTTTGCGGGGGTTGAGCTCTGGCTCTTTGGTCCCGCCTCTCAACCGTCAATCAACAGGTGTACAGGTTCCTGAGCCTAATGGGCTCTATCATATCTACACTTGAAACTGTGTATGGAGTCAGCCTCCACCACATCACTTCCTAATGCATTCTATTTGTCAACCACTCTGACACTAAAAAAGTTCTTTCTAATATCTCTGTGGCTCATTTGGGCACTCAGTTTCCACCTGTGTCCCCTAGTGCATGTGCCCCTTGTGTTAAATAGCCTGTCTTTATCTACCCCTATCAATTCCCTTCAGAATCTTGAATGTGGTGATCATATCCCCCCTAACTCTTCTATCTTCTAGCGAAGTGAGGTTTAATTCCCGTAGTCTCTCCTCGTAGCTCATACCTCTCAGCTCGGGTACTAGTCTGGTGGCAAACCTTTGAACCTTTTCCAGTTTAGTCTGATCCTTGACTAGATATGGTGTGTGTGTGTGTGTGTGTGGTGTGTGTGTGTGTGTGTGTGTGTGTGTGTGTGTGTGTGTGTGTGGTAGAAATTAGTAGTTAGTAACAGTTGATTGATTGACAGTTGAGAGGCGGGCCGAAAGAGCAGAGCTCAACCCCCGCAAACACAACTAGGTGAATACACAGCCGTCAAACTCGACCTCCGTCACTGAAGATCAATATATGATTTTGAAATTCCGTCTCCAGCGCTTCGATAACCAATACGCATCGGTGTACATTCTTCTTGCGTGGCGCTAAATGCAGAGGCTACAAGCAGCCAGGCAGGCAGGCAGGCAGTCGCTCCTGCCTGGCTCCTTAGGGCTTATCCTGTGAACAGGTGCACGTGATTACTGGTGCGCTGTATCACGCTGTCGGTCGTCACGCCTGCCCTCCAGGCGCCTCTTACCTCCACCTCCTCCAGTTGCAGTCTCAATGCAGAAGAGAGATAACGAGTCAGCGACGATCTCGCCTTATCTCGTGCCTTATCTCGGTGTGAAGAGCGCCACCTGTTGCAATCTGCCTCCCATGCCACGTTGTACCACGAGCGAAACACCTTTGTTCCCCGTGGTACACCCATATCTCCTCCACTGTGCCCCGGGTAAATTCTCCCCCCCAGGTGGCTCCACCCTCGTGGAACTCCTCCCACGCTACACTTCCCATAGGAAACGAGGTTCCCAGTGGCGTTGCTTCTTATCGTCGGTGTTCCCAGTGTGTCAGGACGGGGCTGCCAGATCTCTTCCAATATTATGGTTCCCAATAGTCGAGGGGGTGGGGGCAGCAAGCCTGCTAGGCTGTATCCAGGTCTCCCTGGGCCAACTGCTGACCTTCCGCAGGATGCAACCCACAACAGTTGCCCAATTCCCTGGTATCTATTTCACTGCTAGGTGAAAAGTGGTAGCAGGTGAAAGGAAACATACCCAAACGGCTCTGGCCTGCCCAGAGACCTTTCGGCTGCAAACTGATTCGACAAGTAGAGCTGAGGGTGGCACCTCATACCCATCCTGTGAGTGATGGCGCACCACAGGGGTCTTGTAGGCAAGCTAGTACTCGCCAAAACTGTGCCAAAAATGACACAATAAGCTAGGATACTGTATAGGTATTCCCCGGTATTGTATACTGTATGGGGGTAATCTTGAGTGTAGTGGGACATGTTTTCCTGACTGCCCCTGTCTAGACCGCTGCTGTCTGAGTACTCATCCGAATGTACTCGCGCAGATGGGCTTGAAGGGTCCAAGGTTACTACTGAGCTTAAGAGCAAACACACGTCTGTATTTACTGTCTGTGTCTGCAGAATCGAGCTATTAGCACTTGGTGTGTGTGTACTCACCTATATGTGTCTGCAGGATCGAGCATTGACTCTTGGATCCCGCCTTTCGAGCATCAGTTGTTTACAGCAATGACTCCTGTCCCATTTCCCTATCATACCTGGTTTTAAAATTATGAATAGTATTTGCTTCCACAACCTGTTCCTTAAGTGCATTCCATTTTCCCACTACTCTCACGATAAAAGAAAACTTCCTAACATCTCTGTGACTCATCTGAGTTTCCAACTTCCATCCATGTCCCCTCGTTCTGTTACTATTCCGTGTGAACATTTCGTCTATGTCCACTCTGTCAATCCCTCTGAGTATTTTATACGTTCCTATCATGTCCCCCCTCTCCCTTCTTCTTTCTAGTGTCGTAAGGCACAGTTCCCTCAGGCGCTCCTCATACGTGTGTGTGTGTGTGCGTGTAACAATGATCACGAAAACACTGATCTAAGTAGCGGAAAAAACTAATATATATATATATATATATATATATATATATATATATATATATATATGCAGAATAACCACATGTGAAAAATAGAAAATGCTTAACGCGTTTTCGGCTAATTCGCCTTCATCAGAGCAAAGTAGAATATATATATATATATATATATATATATATATATATATATATATATATATATATATATATATAGTATTGCCGCTTTAGAAAAAACTAGCTAATTGAAGTATAACTTCTAACTGAAAAAAACACGCCATTTATCTCCAATGACTAAAATAACAAATTAAATAATCCGTTAACCGGATAATATATATAATAATTATATCCGTAAGATTTCTTGAAGGTCAACAATGCACGTAAATAATATTTGCCCCACTGCAGGAATTTCAATATGGCGTCCACATGACACCAGTGAGTCCTGATATGCTTATGTTTGTGGAGCACAGCCTTGAGGCTGGCAACTACCGGGCCACACTTGTCAGAGTCATGATGTTGTGTGTGTGTGTGTGTGTGTTTACCGCAGTGATGAATGATGAGGCGTGGAAGGGCACCGGAGTAGGATGAGTGGTGTAGTGATGTTGTTTTGTGAATGGTTAGGGTCGCCTCTGGGCCTGCCGAGAGGATGGGCAGGAGGCCTCGAGTCTTGATAACCGCGCCGCCAGGCTTCTGTTCAAGTTCAAGTATGTTTATTGAGACAAGAAAAAATATATCTCAAGGGATAGGGTAGCTTAGGCTATTTCTATCCCCCCCCCTTCCAGGCCTCTGTGTGGCAGCTGACGTCGTGAGACTTAAGTCTTGGATTTAACACACAAATCATGTATAGTTGAGGATGTCCTCGGAAAGTTGTCGTGTCGAGGGACGTGATTCACAATGTTATCAGCGAAGCTAATGTGAGTAATCACCGAGTTTCCCGAGTTGAAAATGAAGCTTGTGGGACTATGTATATATACACATCTATACATGTCTGTATACATCTATATACTCTACATGCGCTACTCTATACGTCAACTACACTTCGGCCACACACACACACCTGCTCCTCGTTAACTACACACCTGGCCACATACCACGCCTATGTCCTGCACCTGTGTACTGGGATAGGAAATGGTTTGATGGTGGGTGTTGGGGTAATTACGGTAATGTGTCACCTGCGACACTGCCCTGCCCACTAGAGTGTCGTGTCTGACACAGGCAGCCACACACACACACACACACACACACACACACACACACACACACACACACACACACACACACACACCACACACACACACACAGTAAATACACAGTATAGGACTGGGAATATCCGAATAGATTTTGAGACATGAGAGAGATAAACAAACCGTGTTACAGTCAAAAATTGCTGACAAATGACTTTTTTTTTATTATTATTATTTTCTACCACAGACGTGGCCACACATTTACAATGCTAGGGTCCGTCTAATTACCACAAGCTACCACAAGCTTCACAAAGCTTCCTGGCAATACGTTAGTAATGAAAAAATATGATATGTTAGGTTAGGCTGACCTAACCTACCTAGCCTAACCTAACCTAATCTAACCTAACCTATGTGAGGTAACCTTCATAGGTTAAAAAGGCAGGGTAACTATGTGAGGTCACCTTCACTCTAGCACAACGCAAACAAAGTTACAGCCCCGCTCCTGTGCCAGGTAAGTCTACTACGGGCTCACCATAGCCCGTGCTACTTGGAACTTTTTGTTCCGAGTAGCTGAATCTTAAACAACAACAACATCTAGCACAACAGTCAAGCCATTATTACAACTGGATGTCGACGAAATCAAATATAATTAACAGTTATGAAATAAAAAATACAGAAATGTTAATAATAATAAATGTAAATGTAACTAAAGTTCTAACTTTAGAACTGCGCTGCAAGCACGACAGTAAGGAAAACACATTAGTATTTAATAAAGCACAGATGGTGCAACTAGCCCCGCTGTGTCACTCAGTGTGAGCGCTTCAGTGTAAAGCTGAAACATGTGACTAACGCATCTGTTGAAGAATCTCGTGAATACAAATGAGACTCCATGCGGGAGGAGACGGGGAAGAAGCGAAAGAAACAGGGAAAAAGGAGGAAACCCCACTTCCATTTAAAACTTTGACCCAAATATCAGAGTAACAAGGTTATCGCGAATAACCGAACTCAAATTACGGGCTCGCCATAGCCCGTGCTACATGGACATATCGTTCTGAGTAGCAAAATCTAAAACAAGAACAATAACAACGGGAGGAGACGCACCACACGACACATGGAAGACAGTAACAATCACCAGGCCAGTACAGCTGTACCCAAACAAATACAGGAATCCTTGAACGAGCAGACCAAAACACAAACAATGGACAACATACAATCCTGAAGCTGACAGAACCTTCAAATGTCGAAGCAGATGAGAAGTAACCAAACTGAGAAGGGGGTAATCAGAGGTAAGTGATGATGAAAGATATATGGTGATGATAGAGGTGGGTAGTGGCCAGCGTATAGTCAGTTCACAACCATAAAGGCCCAGGGGGCCAGATTCACGAAGCAGTACGCAAGTAAATCTTTCCTCAATCTTTGACGGCTTTGCATCAACTGTTGTTATAGTTATAAACGCCTCCTGGTGCTTCGGAGTTCATTAACTGTTTAATTATTGTAAACAAAAGCGCCAAAGACTAAGAAAAGATGTACAGGTTCGTAGTGCTTGCGTAACTGCTTCGTGAATCTGGCCCCAGGTTATTGATCCTACGGCAGGACAGACAAGGTTGGCCACTTTTCCCTTCATCGATGATGAAAAATAATTTGTATTATTTTCTACCATAGATGTGACCATACATTACACGCTAAGCAGCATATATACACACATTTTCTTCCGTCCTCCATGGACGAAGTCATTGGACGAGGCTCGAACCAACATCCTGGGTAACCCCCTCAGACTCGCGCTTAACCCCCCTTTTAACATAAGAACATAAGAACATAAGAACAAAGGCAACTGCAGAAGGCCTATTGGCCCATACGAGGCAGCTCCTATTTATAACCACCCAATCCCACTCATATACATGTCCAACCCATGCTTGAAACAATCGAGGGACCCCACCTCCACAATGTTACGCGGCAATTGGTTCCACAAATCAACAACCCTGTTACTGAACCAGTATTTACCCAAGTCTTTCCTAAATCTAAACTTATCCAATTTATACCCATTGTTTCGCGTTCTGTCCTGTGTTGATACTTTCAATACCCTATTAATATATCCCCTTTGTTATGTCCATTCATCCACTTGTAAACCTCTATCATGTCACCCCTAACTCTTCGCCTTTCCAGTGAATGCAAATTAAGCTTTGTTAATCTTTCTTCATATGAAAGATTTCTAATTTGGGGAATTAACTTAGTCATCCTACGCTGGACACGTTCAAGTGAATTTATATCCATTCTATAATATGGCGACCAAAACTGAACTGCATAATCTAAATGGGGCCTAACCAGAGCAAGATATAGCTTGAGAACCACACCAGGTGTCTTGTTACTTACGCTGCGATTAATAAATCCGAGTGTCCTATTTGCCTTATTACGAACATTTATGCATTGATCCTTTTGTTTTAAATTCTTACTAATTATAACTCCCAGATCCCTTTCGCAATCCGACTTCGCAATCTCAACACCATCTAGCTCGTATCTTGTAACTCTATCATCATTACCTAGCCTCAGAACTTTACATTTATCAGCATTAAACTGCATCTGCCAGTCCTTTGACCATTTCAAAACCCTATCTAGATCAACTTGAAGTGATAGTGAGTCCTCCTCCGAATTAATTTCCCTACCGATTTTCGTATCATCGGCAAATTTGCAAATGTTGCTACTCAAACCTGAATCTAAATCATTTATATATATTATAAACAACAGAGGTCCCAAGACAGAGCCTTGAGGCACTCCACTTACAACATTTTCCCACTCTGACTTGACTCCATTTATACTAACTCTCTGTTTCCTTTGGTATAGCCATGCCCTAATCCAGCTTAATATAGCACCCCAATACCATGAGCCTCTATCTTTTTAATCAGTCTTTCATGTGGCACTGTATCGAAAGCTTTGCTAAAGTCAAGGTACACAACATCACAATCCTTACCACTATCAACTGCCTCAACTATGCTAGAATAAAAAGATAACAAATTTGTTAAACATGAACGGCCATTTATAAAACCATGTTGCGACTCAATTATTAATTTATGTTTTTCAAGATGAAGACGAATTTTATTTGCTATTATAGATTCGAGTAACTTTCCCACAATAGACGTTAGGCTAATTGGTCGATAGTTAGACGCAAGTGATCTATCTCCTTTCTTAAAAACTGGTATCACATTAGCAACTTTCCAAAACTCTGGCACTCTGCCTGACTCTATTGATTTATTAAATATGATTGACAGTGGGTCACAAAGCTCCTCTTTGCATTCTTTCAGCACTCTGGCAAACACTTCATCGGCCCTGGGGATTTGTTTGGTTTGAGTTTTACTATTTGTTTAAGAACATCCTCCCTGGTAACTGCTAAACTCGTCAACCTGTCCTCGTCCCCACCCACATAGACTTGTTCGGCTGAAGGCATATTGTTAAGTTCCTCTTTAGTAAATACAGATACAAAATATTTATTAAAAATACTACTCATCTCTTCATCACTATCTGTTATTTGACCTGTCTCAGTTTTTAATGGACCTATCCTTTCCCTAGTCTTAGTTCGATATAACTGAAAAAAACCTTTAGGATTTGTCTTTGCTTGCCCTGCTATACGAACTTCATAGTTTCTTTTTGCTTTCCTTATCTCTTTTTAACATTTTTAACCAGTTGTACGAATTCCTGTTCTAAAGTACCTCCCCTTTTTAATCCTTTTGTACCAAGCTCTCTTTTTACCTATAAGGTTCTTCAAATTCTTTGTTATCCACTTTGGGTCATTTAGTAATCGATCTATTTCAATTTGTA
>WNGS01163519.1:13925652-13951458 GCA_020271785.1 Procambarus virginalis
CATTAACTGCATCAAGTCTTTGCTTTCATCCATGTTTCTTGCACTTGCAGTTATTAATAAAGCCCACTGTCAAAAGCTGTGCATCAGAAGTAACATGATAATACTCACCTTTCAAACTTGGTCTCTTATTTGCCCACCATTTGCCTTTGGCTGATTGTAAAGGGAGTTTAAATTGGTCAGTGATTCTGAGGTTGCAATATTCACAATTTACATGTGTAATAATATATACATTATAAGGAGCACTTAAAATAAAGAGATTCCTTGTGCATTTGTAATACGACTCGCCTCACTGAACTTGCCATGAAAAAATTATGAAAAGGAATTTTAACAATGATCACTAACAAATTACTTCCATCTCAGTTATCTGGGATATAACAAATGTATAAAATCTCATTAAGAACAATTATGAAATAATTATATACATAAGGACAGTATACAATACAGAAAAACCAGCATACAAATAAGCTCCATTCCAAGCATACCACTTAGTCTCTCCCATGCTGGAGGGATGAAGTGGGTGGCATGCTCATAAAGGAGTTTTACATTTATATTCTACTACCTTAAACCTATTGGTCACTTCCTTAGACAAAATCTAGCTGCTCCATGACTTTTGTGTCAGGTTTCTGGTGTAAAATTTCTTAGTTTTACCACTGTTTTACCAATTGGGTTGAGGGAGGGATTAAAGATCCCAGTTCTTCGAGGATAGTGGTCACAGGTTATACCTGCTTGCCTATATATGCCCAAGGATTCATCTGGTGCCTTCTGCAGACTATGTTTCCTGTACCTGACGATGCCCTTCCATGGGAATATGGCAACCTAATATGCTGATGTGACAATTAAGACTATGATGAAGTGATATCAGAGGAAGTTTTATGAAAGCAGGTATCAGTCTGCTTAATATGCAATTGAAAAATTAGTGATATGACTGTAAGACACATAGATAAGCTACCACAAATAAAAATGACAAGTCACAGGGTGGTATCCAGCAAACAAGTCAAATGTGGTACAGTATAGCTGAACTGGAAAAAATAAACAAGCAAATATTGAGCTATCAAGTGAGTACAAGTGAAATCTAAATGAAAGTAACTTGGCTACTACTGGAATATGGCGAGCCATAATCACACACTTCTGTTAATTGAATACACTTCAGCAATACATTTCATTATCATGTTTGAGAATACACTTGCTCTCAAACAACCACTCCTAGTAATATTTATTTTCAAATGATAAACCCATATTGGTACCAGCAGCATGTTTTCCCTTGACAAAACTGTAAACTGTAAAATAATTTTAAAGTTTAAGAAAGTTTATCCTTACCGTTCAGCATTGGGTCTTCATTACCGTTATACATATTTTCAGATGATTCAGCTGCAGCACTTTCTCTAGCAATAAGGGTATATGCTTTGCCTGTGGCACGTTCATAGTAGGTCAAGAGAAAGCCACCTCCCAGACCCATAGACTGAGTATTGATCACTCCCACACAGAACAGTCCTGCTATTGTTGCGTCCGCTGCACTCCCATTCTTTCGAAGTACGTCCCTGTTGTGAATTTAATGTAATATTATACTATACAGTGTTCTGGAGCACTTTACTTGCAAGGTTCTAATTAACATTACCTGGTATAATCATATTTAATTAAGAAATCAATGACCCTAATATGGAAAATGGTAGGATTCAGGTTGATAGATTCATGAAAAACTGATTATTTGATTGAAGAGAAACACCAAAATGAGACCATTTGTACATGACATGTTGACCAAGAGGGCTTTGTTAAATTGCATAGATGCTGGAACTTATACCATAAAGAGATAAAGTATGGAAGAGGTGAGGTCAGTGAAGTGAAGACAGGCAAGATCAGTGGGGTGAAGACAAGAAACATGAGGGATTGCATGTTAATTTCTAGAAAGGCCTCCTCAGTAGCTTCACAAGCTATAAGCTCTGGGACTACTAAATCTTAGGGAATCACACCAGACCTACAAGATCCATTTGAGAACAAATCCAACTGTACTACCAAGAAACTTACGTAGCAATCTGTGCACATGGTTGACCATCAGCGCTGACAGCTGCAGTGTCATACTCTCCAAGTTCTGTCGGTGACGGAGGAAGCACCGTTTCATAATTGTAAATTTCATTTACTGAACGGCTGTGAGGAGATGTAGAATCTCCTCAGCTAGTTTTCCTAGTTTCTAGAATAGGCTAGTCGCTCTAGGGACTCTAGAAACTGAAGCTTTCAAATTTACATATACTTGTTGGGTGTCATATGAAAGCTTATGTTAAATGCTGGCAGTTAAAACTAATGAGAGGTCTGTGATTGCTCTGTAGAGAGAATTACAGCAAAATTTGCCTGTTCTGTGAAACAGAGAGGGTAGTATAACAAAAACCGTTAGAGGTGGAGGGGGGACAGTGGGGCGAACGCTGCCTCCCCCCCACCAAGGGAGACGTTGAGACGTTGTGTTAGGCCTCACCCTCCTTGTGACGTCACGCCACGCCACAGGCGAGGGGCCCGTGTGATTGGTCTAAGCACCCCTACTCCTATGCCGAGTTTTGGCGCGAAAAGCTGTCATTGGAAGCGGCATCAGGACCAGTGCCGGCTTCCTGCTGATTGGTCAAGACAAGGTAGGGGGAGAAATATGGGCATGTGAGCCTCTCTAGCCGCCAAGAGAGTTCAGTTTGAATTGGGCAGCCAGGGTGTGAAGTGTCTAGGTGCGGGGTGGCGGGCCTGCCACCCCCACCACCGTTATCGCTCCTGTCGTTCTGTTTACTCATATTGCATGGCACTCCAGCCACCCTGGGTGTGTCGAAGCCCAAAATTGCGAGAAACTGGGACTTGGACTTTGAATTGCGCCCGACGTCGTCCATGGGGAGGTGACGCCGGCCAGTGTCACTCCTGTAACCCCAGTGTAAGAGCGAGTCATGCTCTGGTATGATGGGGTTGTTAGTGATTCCCCATCCAAGTGTGTATGGCACGCGGCCACCCAGGCCGCCCTCTGGCCACCCGGCCGCCCACCGCCCACGGGCACCCGCCGGCCGCCCAGCCAGCACCCACCCACCACCCACCCACCTTACCCCGCGCGCGAGCTGCTCGGGTGGGGTGGGGTGGGGTGCTGTGACGTCACGCGCCACCCGTGGCCACCCTCCTGAAGGCCACGCAGTGGCCACATGTTGGCCACCACCTTTGGCCACCCCCTTGGCCACATTCCCAGGACAGCCTAAGGCCACATCTTGTCGACGCACGAGGAGCAAGCTAAGTGTTGACAGCCAGGTGGTAAGGACCTGGGAAATGAGGAAATGTGTGGAAGGAAACGTGAGTACTTTATCGGTGTCTCAGATTAGTGGAAATCATAGTAGAAAAGTTGTGTGAGCCCCTAGCCCGGCCAGGCTAGGGAAGTAGCTGAGACGCCCGTCTGTGGCATGCCCAGGTGACTGTGGGGCAGTACCTGGAGAGGGAAATTGTCACTGTAAATCACGTAGTGTTATAATTATATATCTGTAGATATATTGTTGTGTGTAGACTGACTGGAGTTTGGGACCAGTCAGTGTAGAGAAATCATCATATAAATGATCCAGTCTGGCGATTCTGTATAATCGTCCAGCCTTGGTTAGTGCCATGGTACCTCATTATGTAATTAGGCCAGGTTAGAGTTAATTAAGCAGGCCCGTGGGGCAGGGTTATTAGTGGATATCCTGAGGTCTGTATATATCACCTGGTGATTAATTACATTGTTATGGAGGCCATTTCCATATGTTTCATTTGCATGTTGCATGTATGTGTTGTGTGGTGAGTCAGTAGATGTGATCGCTGACTGATTGCCTAATGATGTCATTAGCATGGGGGGCATGCTGACGGTATCATTATGTGCAGGTTTGTGCAGTGTTATCAGGTATACGATATTACTGTCCTAGGAACTGTGTTGAGGATTTAAAGGGACCCTTTGAGTATTCAGGGAAATTCTCAGTCACTTAATGGGAGCGAGCAATTTGTTAATTTGCCTAATTATGGGAGAATTAGTGCCAGCTGTCCGCGTAGAGCGACGGTGTCTTATATTAACGTAATTGTCTTGCTGAAGCCACCGGGATCGGGCGATCTTTTGCAACGTTTGCAAGATTAGAGGGACAGTAAGATTGGTATACCTTGAGTGTTGCAAAACCGTGTGTTATTACTGTGTGGGCATAGTAATTAACGAGTTGCAGTAGTCGCAACTGTATGTGGGCAGTGCTATTTTATATGTTTTGCATGCCATTATATGTGTGACCTATGTAACCTTAGGGTTACTTTGTTTCTTTAAGTTGTGTTGAGTACTTAAGGATTCAGTGAGTTAATTAGGGGTAATTAACTGGATAAGGGGGTGCACACTTGAAGTTGTTGAATGAGTGAGTGCTGTTATGGGAGAACAGTGTTGAACTTGAGCTTGTGGGAATACGTGTCCGGTGCAATTAATTGTCCGTGTGACAATTAATTGACCACTCTAGCTAATTATGTAATTAGCATTCTCATCATGAATTCACGTAGTGGGAGAGGATCTGTCAGAGTCTGTCAGTGATAGTGCTAACGTCAGTTGCTCGAGACTAACTGCCTTTCAGGGTTGGGGCAATTAGTGGCTCATGATAATTAGTGGAGTAATTAACGTCTGGAGTCTTGAGGACTCAGATGACTCGGTAAAGCGAGGTCATGGGGTTAGCATAATACGTTATATTAATCATATTCTGTCTGGTGACAGTGGATTAAGTTGCACTCATTGTTAATTAGGGTAATTAACTCCTCTTCCGTGAATTCACAGTGTTTGATGAGACCTGCTTAGGCAGTGCGGAGTGAGACGTATTTATGTATGATTAATTATCGGTCCTGGTGACAGTTAATTAATTGCTCAAGGCTAATTAGGGTAATTAGCACTCATTAGTAAGTAAACGTAATTAATGATACACAGACTGTTGAGAAGCCACCCACTTGGGGTAGGCTTAGTTAACGTAACTCAATTGGGATGTAATTAGTGGTCCGTTTGACCTTAATTAAGAATTACTCACTGAATACTTGCAAGGAGTCAAGTGTGATGTAATTTAAGAGTTGAGTTATTGTGACAAGAGGACTTGTGTTAACGTAGAGTACTATCATGTTGTTGTCTAGAGTGAGACACTTGTTGTGATTAAAGTAGTACTTGTTGCTGACTGCTGTGATCAGTCAATTTCCATCATTATTCACATAATCAATGTTGCAATTGATTAAGGCAATTTCTTTTGGTTATCGTCTAGTGACGAGGGTAAAGTAACTTAGGGATGAGTGGAGCTGTGTCCCAGAATCCCACCTTGCCTGACTGTGTTCACTTTAGTTGTGATAGGGGGAGTCACTGTTAGACTACCCACCTGATTACGGGGGTCGCTCCTGTTGGAGGGAGGGCCTTAAGCTTGTGATTAGAGTAGCTGCCACTAGGAAGTCGTGTCACTATTGATTGCTTGCTTGTGTCATCAGTGGAAGATTGTTCAGTTAGTTCATGTTGTCAGCCCGAAGTGTCAGCAGGATGGAGCCTGCTGTCATTTCTCGAGGGGCTGTTGAATAGCTGTGTTGCAAATGCCACTGGTTGGACTGTAACGTAATTAAATCACACGCTGTGGTGTAACTTAGTCTGTGATATTTTTCTTTGAGTTTGCAATATTGCGTCATCAGTGGGCACACCTGTGTTCAGGTTAGTTCAGTATGCAGCCACACAGCAAGGGTTGCTATTTAGCTGTTGGTTATGGTGCCACTGGATGGACATTAACGTAAAGATTAATTTGAGGAAGGGTGCTGGAGTTGCCAGTGAACCCATTAGTTATTGATGTCATTGAAAGGCTACTGATTTGATTGCATTGCAACCGCTATTGCAGGTGTAGACTGCACTGAGGCGTAGAACAGTTAGGAGGTTACTGGAGACGTGTTCCAGAACTCACTGTGTCATTTGTTGTAATTGTGATTATAGATCTGTTAGTTCTTGCTTGCGTGTTGATTCCTCTGTGGGCACGCTTATGTTCGAGTAACGTCATTGACATTCTTTTGTTTTAATGTAGTAGTCTAGTCTCTTGTTATAATAAATTGTTATTTGTTAACAGTCTTTGATGTCAACCTTCAACTATTCTGTACCACTCCCATTGTTCTGATATATATTTGATATTGTTGTTTTAAATCTTTGATATGACGGCTGCGCTCTTGGGAATTCGAATTCCAATTCATAGCGCCACACAACAAATATAAAATTTGATTGTGAGAACCCGTCGGTTACCCTTTATTGGTTTTAACGTCATGTTTAACTAGGAGGAACCAGCGGCCTATTGTGGACAGGTTTCCACCCCTGCTGGTGGAAGCCTGGCGGTTTGCTCCCGCTTCTCCTTTTTCTACTGGACTCATGCTTAACTGCCAAGAGCAGCCTTTAAACTTGTAGTCCACCTCCTAAGGGAGGTAGGCGTAGAGAAAAATCTCACACCGGCCCTACTGTTGCCCTCAAACGAATCAGATCTAGAAGGCGATGCCTGAAATTTTATTACATAAAGTAATTTTAAAATAGAAAAAATAAATTAGCTGCTGTGTGAAATGCTGTGTATTCTATATAAACTGTTACATTAAAAGAAATTGACCAATAAAATGTTGGATACAAACTACAAATGAGCAAAAAAAAATTGCAAACCATTCTGTGCTACCCAGGTGCATTAGGAATTGACAGACAGTGTGTCACAATTACAAATTTAAGTTTAATTACTTAAAATGTTATTTATTTGTTACATGTACGGGTATACTGTTTTATCACAATGCTCCTGTAAAATTATATTAATGGGAACTGTGTAAAGTTCTATGATAAAAATATAATTCCACTACTATAGTATCCAATTCAGGTTATTATCTGGGGATGGGCATACCCTATCAGGGCCATAAAGTTTATGACTTATAGAAGTTAATCAAACCAAGAAAAATCCAGTGTCAATATGCTAACCCATCCAATTACTAGCATGACACCATAGTGCTTAACCTGGCAGTGTAATGCAAACATTCCCATTGCCAAACTTGATTATTTGAAAACCAGTTTAACAAATATCACATTCAATATAAATATAATAATAGTACAAATAGTAAAATATTTAAAAATATAAAATAAAAATAGTAATAGTAAAATATAATACAGCATATAAATATTCAGCATATAAATATTATGATAAAGTATATCAGGATGTTCATTTAATTTAGCTTAACTTCAGTGATACATACCTGTACTTTACTGTTACTTGAGTTGGCTTGTGGAATACCTGAAATGTATTAGATGGATTTCAGTATTGTACCTTATAAATATATATATCTAATATTTATTCTAATCATCACAAATTTCAACAAAACAATGTTAATGTTAATAACAAGAGGGATCCCAAACTTACAATGATTCATATTTACAATGGCTCCCAACTCTTCCTCAATCAACTGTTCTGTGTTCCGCCTTAAGTGTAGTGTGGAATCCTACATTAATTATACATTTCTTTTAAATATACAGACCCTTAATCATGGTTGATAAGCGGTAATATGTTAGTGTGGTGCATCAGGGCCAAGATAAGATCAATAACATTGGAAATGAAAGTGAACATAACATGAAAATGCTGCATGCTGATCTGTGGATCAAGCGATGCTGTGTGATAACCAGTATTGTACCGACTGATAATGAAAAAACAATCCTATGTTCTGCTCAAGTCTTCATACTGAAAATTCAGTGCTGTTTACCGAATATATTGTGAACTGTTTTATTTCAGTGTTAGTGGTGCTCAAAACTTGTAAATAAAAACTACTGACATCTTCTGTGCCAAATGCTGTGCTGTGCTTTGTTCTGAATGTCTGCAGAGAAGTGCTTTTGTGCAATGCAAAACTAAGGAAGTTGTAGCGAACAGTTCATATACAGAGTACAATTATTGTTAATTATTTGGTTTTACTTCAAAGTGATACATTTACATTTAGCTAGTACAAATTATAAACCTGCTAAATTTCCTACTTTTGATCTAGACTGTGACTAGGCTGATCTGTCTCAGAGGTGAACCAAATGGCTGACATTTGTTTTAATATGTTGACAATTTTTTATAGCAAGCATCCTCAGCAAAAAGAGTTGTTTCTACTTCATTATGCAGTGGACAAAGTATGACATCTTTGAAACACTAAAGGAATACTAGACTGTGACAAAGATTATGACACTGTTAAAGGCAGACTAACTGAACATATATAATCTTGACCAAATAATGCAATAGAGATCACAAGAACCAGGCAACACCCCAATGAAACTCTCGCACGTTTACAGACCCTACCAGTACAGTGCAAGTTTGGTGACATAGATAAGGAAATCAAATGGCAAATTACTGAGATATGCACATCAAAATGTCTGCATTAATACTTTGGCATGCATGGCGGGGCACCCAAATCACACCGAAAGGTATGTCAGGCATTCCCGGTGAGCACACAACCCAATGTTAAGCTCTTTCACTCACAATGTTTATACTTAATATTAAAACTGCCAAAATTAATGCCCAACGCCATTTGCGCCAGGCATTACCCATTCTGCACGTTCTGGTTTAATGACACAAACTACGGCCTCAGGATGCCAAAGTGTTATTAACAGGCAGATGAAACACTGAAGATGATGCTGGTACCATGAAGTGTAGTGCTATCAATGGTGCTACAATTACAAGCAATGATAGGGTCTGATCCTGATGTGCAGTAGGTCAGGGTGGGACACAAGAGGCCTGGTACTTTTCTCTCTCTCTAAAGCATGGCTTAACCAGCACTTAGTACAGGGAAACTCCTAGACATAAACATACACTCTAAGGAGCTACACTGCAAATAACTTTGAACAGAAACATATCAGAAGACATAAGACCAAAAATTCACAAGTACTGTATCCCTATTGGAGATACCTAATAAAGTGGCTTAAAAATATACAAGAACATACAGTATCCTAACAACAGTGATCATAGCTATAATACTTAACCCTTTAACAAAAATAATTAGATTAAGACTTACCAACGCCAAGGCCAATTGCGATGGCTGCCGTGCAGGCAACTCCCAGGCAGCCACATAGTATCAGCTGTTTTTTGGTCAATTGTAGCCTGTTAGAAATGAGCAATGATGAGAAAAACTTCGCATTCTTTGATGGAGTTTTCATTTTTTATTTTTCTCTTTAATTTTATAACCCAATTTCCTAATTGTAATTAATGCTTATTCTTTATGAAAATAATGATTTATCCCTTTTTTAACTACAGTACTGTAATTATTAGCATTTTTTATCCACAGTACGGTACTTTAAACCAAAAATTCCTTGATATGTACTCTATAATACTATCTTGTTGGAGAATTATTAAAATACTGTACAGTTAGGATATGTACAGAATACTGCTTTCAAAGCATTATTACAAAAAAAAAAACTGCAACACAAGTGTGGAGCATCAACCTGCCTTGACTGCTCTAGATCCTGAACAGGAACAAATGGATCTTACCTTGGGGAGCAAACAACTCCCATGCTCAGAAATGTGCTTTCAACGGTTTCAAACCTTGATTTCTGTTCAGTTATACCGTACTGTATAACTTTTTCCAAAAGTATGAATATAAAAAAAAGTAATTCCCCTCATCTAAATACATACAGCCCATGTAGACAAAATAATTCCATAGGCTATTGACATTAAAATGATAGGAAAATCAATCAGAATATACATACCTGTATTGCATAAGGAATGTTACACTAATATTGAGGAATTCATATGAATGACGTCCACTTTACAAGCATGGCAGATACTTACCCATGGTGAATCATTTTTGCTCCACATCGCAGAGGAAGGAAATCTCCCGTACGCAGAGGAAGCATATTACTGTAACCGTATTCAGATACTGTACAGTGTATTTAATTTTTCACTATCACAATCCATTAACAAAGTGAATCATGTTTTTTTATGTTTTCTTCACAAAATCACCATTTTCATTAAAAGCAAGTTTCTAGTTGCCACCAATGAAAAGTTCTCCATTACCCTGCCAAGTCAAGTTTTAATGAAGTGTACTTCCTAGACAAAATTAAATGCATGTTATAAATACTGTATAGTACTTATATAAATATGCATAGGGTCTACATTTATCATAAAGATAAATTCATAACCTACCAGCCATAAATTAGGTAAGGTATCCATCTGCACTTCCATTTGTATCCAAGTCACTCACAGATACAGGCACATGGCAATCAAGGAACAGTACAGTATTTAAGTTGCATACAAAATAGATCAATATTTTATTAGCAAACCTGAAAAGAATGGCTGACAAATGGCAAGTTAATTTTTCAAGAACTTTCCCCAATTTTGTCGTTTATTTCCAATTCCCTGATAGTCACCTCACAGAGTGAGCCATATTATAGGCCTGGTTTTTGTTGTACCTAGGTTATTGAGTAACACTTAGTTAGTAATCTCTTTCTCAAGATACTGGTAGCAGAAATAGTTAAGCCAGCTAAGTTTTTCAGAAGTAATTGAAGTACAGTACTGTATTGTAATTGGTTTTATCTATATGTTCCTTAATCCAATACAGTAAGTAGTTAGAAAAAATTATTGATACACAAAAATAGACCATGCATAATTTTTTGCAATAGACTATAGCACTTAACAGGTGCCAAAGCTAACATAATTCAGTCAAACATTCATCCTAAGATCATTACTAAACCACAATTCAGACTCTAATAAGCTTGGTTTAGCTCAAAATTCTAACTACCAAACAACAATTAATGTTGGAATACAAGATTTTATATGTTACAACCTAAAATGGCATATACAGTAGCATTCAAGCAAATTTCAAAGCCATGCATCCCAAATACTGTAACCCTACTTACTAT
The DNA here is from genome assembly GCA_020271785.1 of Procambarus virginalis. Classification (NCBI taxonomy): domain Eukaryota; kingdom Metazoa; phylum Arthropoda; class Malacostraca; order Decapoda; family Cambaridae; genus Procambarus; species Procambarus virginalis. The sequence continues at coordinate 13,936,508 of WNGS01163519.1, forward strand.
TGCCAGGAATGAGTCAGTGCATTGTTTTTATGATAATTACAAAGTTATTTTTTGGTTCATCAAATTTAGGGGGTTATATGTAAATTAATTTGTTCTGTTTTGTTTGCAGGCAGCCATACGGTACGGTTGACTTCATTTTCAACTCTCAATTTGGAGATCCTTCACTTGATTCCCAGGCTGGACAGAAATGGCTGGGTAAGTTTCCTTCACCTAATGCCTCTGTTCACCTAGGAGTAAATAGGTACCCAGGAGTTAGTCAACTGGTGAACAGTTGCATCCTGGGAAAGGTGTGTATGTACTGGTATATATGTATGTATATGTATGTATGTATGTATATTATATATATATATATATATATATATATATATATATATATATATATATATATATATATATATATATATATATATATATATATATATATATATATATATATATATATATATATATATGATTCCTGTCCCTGACAAAAATGAATTAAAAATTTAAAAAAATCATTATGAACTGTAGAATTTCACTGGGCTAGTCACCTAGGAAAAGGTATTCAGGCACCATAACGAAGTAACTATTTCTAAATCAAATAAAAATTCCACCAACACATGACTAACACACTGTACTATCTTAATATTAATACATATTAGATCTCAGTGCTCAGCAGTTTGCAAGAAATGAGTTGCCAAACATTGAGATGCCTAGTGCCTGTTTCTGACACCCAGAGTACTGGTCTCCGGACAACCAAGGGACAAACGCCCTGCAGCTAGGTCTGTTATTGTTGGGGTATTACCTAATAGTATGGAAATAATTTTAATATGGTCGATAACAAATGTACTGTAGTTATATTGTCAAAATTTCCTTACAAATGGGCAACACATTGAGGTGCCCAGAGACTTAATATCGTGACAAAACTCCAGGTAGGTGTTGCATTTTTAGCTTCCATTTTAGTTTCATTTTATAAAACAATGGCTCCTAAAATAATCATTTTTAGATTCACCATTAATGCACAAACTTTTTACATGTTCAAAAATAATACCTTTATCCAATCTGTGTTTTATATTGATACAGTTGATTGATACTGTATTAATACAGTATATTTATTGAAGATCCATTGAGTTTTACAATATTTTGGTGTATATGCTATATACATTTAAGGACTGTACTTTGGAAACCTACAATTTAAAAAAAAAATAATACTCACAGCATCTCGGGCAAGTCTTAAAACTAATGTAAAGAAGTACACTATACTGTACTGTACTGTACTGAGAATTTGCAGTGATTTTGTATGGTTTGACCAAACCTGAGAGTTAGTCATCTGTCGGGGGTCGAATTCTGGTGGGGTTGTCGCTGCTGGCTAGGAGGTCAAGATAAGTGTAGTTTAAAAGACTTCCAGTCTCTGACAATGGTAAACAACAATACCTTCATTTGAAAATAGCAAAAACATACGTTGCTAGAACATACTGTAATTTACATTCGTAAACCATTTTCAGGTTCAGAAAGTCTGTTAAAATTATCGAGGTCCCCTTTGCCAAGGCTGCAGCTGTCATCCAAAAAGCATTGTAAAACAGCCCAATATATTTTAAAATATACAGTACTGTATAGCTCTTCCTACTGAAGGTGTTTTACAGTGGTGTGGTCACATCGTGCACATGATGTTCGACAAGGCTCATTTCTCCATTGTCAAAACTGTATACTGTGTACCGTTAGGTTAGGTAGATTGAAAAGTACATTGGCAAAGCCTTGTGTACAATGTGACTTTTTATCCACTGTACTGTATATGGGGCATATTAAAAAAAAACTCTTATTGGATATTGTGCAAACACGCACATTAAAGCAATACAGATGACAGTAAGCATATAATGTGCATTAGAAAATGACGTGTGTGTGTGTGTGTACAGCTGATCATGCACTTACCACCAAGCTCTCAAGCCAAAGAAAATCATGCTTAAGACCACACTAGTCTAGCTAGCCAGAAGCAATGACGTCCAGGCTGGCTCCTTCCACCCCTCAAGAACCAGTCGCACCCCAACATCCAGGCAAGGAAAGTGGGTTTTTAATTTTAAGTGGCTTGGTGTATGGCATAGCCAGATGGGTTCTGGTCTCGCCATAACTCTTTCTTGTTCTCCAGGCTTACCATAACCCGTCTATCGTCTCATAGAGCTAGTGCATACAATGCCTAAAGCCACTATTACGCAAATGGTTTCGGGCAGAAACGGTTTTCCTGGTTATCATTTCACTTTCATGCAGAAGTTTCCTAGTGTTTCTATCCTCCCCTGGAACACTACTATATTGGTGTTTCCTTGTGTCCCAGCTCCCATGGAACACTACTATATTGGTGTTCCCTGTGTTCCAACTCCCATGGAACACTACCATACTGGTGTTTCCTTGTGTCCAACCCCCTGGAACACTACTATATTGGTGTTCCCTGTGTTCCAACCCCAATGGAACACTACCATACTGGTGTTTCCCTGTGTTCCAACCCCCATGGAACACTACCATACTGGTGTTTCTTTGATGTCCTATTCCACGGAGCTCTACCGTACAGGTGCTTCCTGGCGGTCCAGCTCCACGGACCACTAGGGGGGGGGGTCTGGTCTTATGGTACATAACCGTTTCTGATATTTTCGGTTCAGTACACACAAAACCAGTTCATTCATAGATAATATTACACAAAGTAACCCCTTCTTATGCACATATGAAGTAGTTAAAGGTTCAGTGTGCAGGAAAAGCTCAAATAAATGTTATCTATATTCAGGTGGTGCGCTTGATTATATTTTGGTTATAAGAAATATAAATACCAGGTATGTAAGCTTTGTAATAAGATCCTCTGTATTTTGTTATAATAATAATGCTAATGTATTTGGTTTTATTGATATTATTATTGTGTGAAGTGTTAATACAGGTTTGTGGAGGGTGGTGTGGCAGTGGTCGGTGGGCCGCCGCAGGGAGCAGAGGTGCGCGCTGGTGTGGACGCCGCGGCGCCAAGTTGCCCGCTAAGTTTAGACAACGTTTTCGCGTGTAAACACTCGTTAAGTCTCGCCTGTGTGAGTATAAACTGTGAATGATGTCTGCTTGTTACATGCATTATTAGAAGACCGTGTGTAGCGCTTCACGGGATATATATATATACATATACTTAAGAGGTGTATGTCGCGTCTCGGTATGCACCTATAGAGGTGTATACCGCGTACTGGATATACTGTACATATATTGAGTTTACTCTAGACCTGGACTGATCAACCAACAAGTGCCGGTAGATCAGTAAGCTCTTGTTGGGGCTTTAAGAAAAATTCTTGCCGTTATTATGCCTTAAACCCAACACCGGACCAAAAACATATATGGCCGCCCGCCTCGATAGGTTTCCCGCCCAAGACTATAATATGGGAAACCATATCGTGTAAAGGTGGTGGATAAATTCTACTTGAATTACCAGAGGCTTACCACCTCCAGTGGCCCTGATGGGGGACATGAAGCCGGCAACTTAAATTTGACTAAATTGGAAATAGGCCGTTGGTGCATTTACTATTTGTGAGCCTGAAAACTCGAGCTATTTGCTCTTGGACTCATTCTAACTGATCTATTTGTCCTTTATTATGTCTACTACATATATATTTCTCTCTAACGCACGCACACACCTCCCCCAGGAAGCAGCCATCTAACTCTCAGATACCTATTTACTACTAGGTGAACAAAATGAAAGAAACTCTACCTATTTGTTTCTGCCGGGGCCGGGAATCGAACCCAGGCTCTTATGGCCTACGACCCCCGAGCGCTGTCCACTCAGCCGCGAGGCCCCTGTACTCGCCTAGTTGTGCTTGCGGGGGTTGAGCTTTGGCTCTTTGACCAACGACGGCCTCTCAACTGTCAGTCAACTGATGTACAGGTTCCTGAGCCCACTGGGCTCTATCATATCTACATTTGAAACTGTGTATGGAGTCAGCCTCCACCACTGAAAAAAATTCTTTCTAATGTCTCTGAAACTCATTTGGGTACTCAGTTTCCACCTGTGTCTCCTTGTTCGTGTTCCACCCGTGCTAAGTTTCTTTGTCAACCCTGTCATTTCCCCTGAGAATTTTGTAGGTGGTTATCATGTCTCCCCTAAATCTTCTGACTTCCAGGAACGTGAGGTTCAGCTCTCTTAGCCTTTCCTCGTAGCTCATACCTCTCAGTTCCGGGACTAGTCTGGTGGCAAACCTCTGAATCTTCTCTAATTTTGTCTTGTTTTTAACTAGGTATGGACTCCAGGATGGAGCTGCATACTCCAGGATTGGTCTTGAGGTTATCTTGAGATGATTTCGGGGCTTAGCGTCCCCGCGGCCCGGTCCTCAACCAGGCCTCATTTTTGTTACACGCCCCCCAGGAAGCAGCCCGTAGCAGCTGTCTAACTCCCAGATACCTGTTTACTCCTAGGTAACAGAGGCATCAGAGTGAAAGAAACATTTTACCCATTTGTGTCCGCCTTCACCGGGGATCGAACCCGGGACCTCAGGACTACGAATCCGATGCGTTGTCCATCCAGCTGTCAGGCGTATGTATGACCTGGTCATACAAGGTCCTGAACGATTCCTTACACAAGTTTCTAAAGTTTGTGTGTACTCACCTAGTTGTGCTTGCGGGGGTTGAGCTCTGGCTCTTTGGTCCCGCCTCTCAACCGTTGTGTGTGCGTGCACGTGTGCGTGGTTAATGTATTCATCTGACTGTTCTTGCTGTGATGCAGGACGAGGAAAAACATATAACCTAGACAAAATACAACTATTAAATTCAAGATCACACCCGGCTTGATATTCAAGGCCACACTGGCAGGCCAGCCAAGGCCTCAAGACCCTTGCAGGATGCTCTTTTTACAAGTAAAAAAAATGTTAGCGGGAACTGAGCCCCCAGCTCATGGGTCCGGCCTATTACATATCGATCGGCAAGTGTGATGATTCCAGATACTCTTCTAGTATCCGGAATCATAATTTTTTTTTAGGACTCTGCCCAGTGTTCTCCGTTATAAACCAAGGACGCAGGCCACTGCGCTACAGGACTCAAGTTATTAGGTCACGTTGTGCCATCAGAGCCGCCTTCAATTGACGGTGAAATCATTTAACCATCCCGTAAGGGAAGGGAACTATCAGGAGACATGAAGCCATCAACAAGGCCACTCTTCTGGTAATGAAAAGTGTCCAGCAGCTGGAAACCCTCACAGATACTGTCAAGCAGTATCCTCCCCCGCGATAGCAAGAACCGACGATTTAAATGCGAGCACAGCACACAGTCCTTTCACGACCAAAGATCACATTCACTCCAAAAAATACCACTTACGGGGCTATTCATGCCCCTGCCACCTCTTGGGTAACTAAATCTTCATCAATCAATCACTTTCTATTTACCTTGAATGTGCCTCCATAGATGTTGGAGAGAGCTTAAGCAAAACGTATTAAACCTAATATAATTGTAAAAGAAAATTTAGAGTTACATTTTACACACACACAGGCTGGTGTCGACCGTGCCTGCCTGACAAGGACGTAACACAGGTTGGGTAACAGACAACCTCCTCATTTTCTTGTTTTGAAGGCAGCTCACGGCCTATAGTGTCTAGAGCTGCATGTGTGGCATTACCGAAGTTACCCATCCTGTGAGCAGTGCTGGAAGTGTCACGGAGGCACATCATGATAGTGACGTTATTTTTAAGAGGACGGGTTGATCTGTAACTCTACCCACGAATTCTTGTAGCTGAGCAAGTTACAGCGGCGATGAGCTAATTACACCGTTTGTTAGCATATACAGTACAACAGTTTATTTTGTTTTAGTTAGCTTAACTTGGTTTATTAAACCCCAAATTCATCAATATTTGTATCACACCTTGTATGTATGTACTTTACCTGAATAAACATTTGAATTTGAATCTGCCGCATGAGCTGTGGCAAAACAATCTCAGAATTACACATAAGATTCAGGAATTCAAACCAAAATATCTTTCAACTAACCATGTGTGTAGACTTATTAAACTTGCTGATCAAACTGTAACTTGCTCAGCTAAATGAGTTTTAAGAGTTCAGTTTGAGCCCATTGTGTGCCTTTGTAACCTTCTTTCCACTACCACCCACATGATGAGTATGGGGGCATAATAAATGAAGTGAACTAAAGAATGTGTGTACAGAGAACATAAGAGGAAGGGCACAGTTGTTATACATAACTATGAAGCTATTATTATGCAAAGCGTTTGGGCATAATATGGGAAAAAACATTAAAACTAATAAACCTAAAATAATTTAAAAGCAGATATAACAATTAACGGACTCGTCTATCATTGTATTAAGCGACCGACAGTTGGAAAGGCGAGACCCAAGAGCTGAAACTCTGGTCTGTAAACTGTTAGGTAAGTACGCATTTCCATGGACACGCGCCGACGCAAGGACACGTAAACATATACTGAAGTTGGAACGTGATCCGTTCACACACGAACACGTTCATAACAGGAATCTGTACACCAGTTGAGGCGGGACCAAAGAGCCGTTGTTTAACCCCCGCAAGCACAACTAGGTGAGTACACACACGTGTTTCCAGTGCCTCTACACACGTGTTTCCAGTGCCTCTACACACGTGTTTCCAGTGCCTCTACACACGTGTTTCCAGTGCCTCTACACACGTGTTTCCAGTGCCTCTACACACGTGTTTCCAGTGCCTCTACACACGTGTTTCCAGTGCCTCTACACACGTGTTCCCAGTGCCTCTACACACGTGTTTCCAGTGCCTCTACACACGTGTTTCCAGTGCCTCTACACACGTGTTTCCAGTGCCTCTACACACGTGTTTCCAGTGCCTCTACACACGTGTTTCCAGTGCCTCTACACACGTGTCTCCAGTGCCTCTACACACGTGTCTCCAGTGCCTCTACACACGTGTTTCCAGTGCCTCTACACACGTGTTTCCATTGCCTCTACACACCTGTTTCCAGTGCCTCTACACACCTGTTTCCAGTGCCTCTACACACCTGTTTCCAGTGCCTCTACACACCTGTTTCCAGTACCTCTACACCCACGCTGGAACACAGGAGTACACCCAATGTTCCACAGTCAATTCATTACACCATTTCGTATAAGCTGCCTGTTCCCAGACACAATGAATTATTATTAATTACTGATGTATTTAAAGAGCAAGTCCTAGTTATGTTTAAGTTTACCTTATGCTTCACGTACTCTGTCTCTGAGTGAGCTTCAACAGAAACTGCTGTGTATGAGGGTAGACTATGCACCAATTCAACCCTAGGATATACATGCGGAAAACCCACATTTGAAGAATTAAGAGAATGCCGAACGCGTTTTCGGCTCAGTTCGCCTTCATCAGAGCAAGATAGTGATGTATATATATATACATACAGGCTTCCTGTCTTCGACAAACCGATTATATGATATACCCCTGAGTCTACAGGGAAGTTTGTCCAGTTAAAATAAGCGAGCGTTGACCAAACGTGATTGGTTAAAGGACGGGCTATGTGTGCAGGCCAAACAATCACGAGCTAAGCAAATTATTGTAGTATATTAGTTTGGTCGCTTATTGGTACAACCCTGCATCACGGGCAATGAATACTTTGTGTCTAAAAAATGATTGAGTATGTGCTTCAACTTTGTTGTGCTGCGCATATTCGTATGCGTTGGCATTATAGAAATGAATGATTTGAGCAGAGACTCTGGTAGAGTTGACATCCAGCTCAGAAAACGGGTGTTACAGTATTTATTTATTTATTTATACCGGGTTGGTGCCTTCTATTGATATTACTTACTTATTTATTATATAATAATCTATATAATATATTTATATATACACAAGAGTTCTTACTTTCTTGTACAGCTACTAGCATGCATAGCGTTTCAAGCAGTCCTTAATCCTAATTTTCTCCGGAATACGCCCCGCCAAATCGTTTAACATCAGGTGCCTATTTTACTGTTCGGTAAACAGAGGCTACAGTTAAGGATTGGCGCCCATTAAATCCTACCCAGCCAGGATAGGAACCCAGGCCAAAGCGCCGCGAAACGCCAGGCGTCAAACGCCTAAGGTGTCAAACCCCCTAAAAGCTTCCTGCTATACAACAGGCGGCGGCAGCTTGAATGACCGAGTGCCGGCCGGAAGCTTACAACCGAAGTTATGGCAATCTGAAGCACAATGGAGTTGTGTGTCTGAAAGTATGGCGTGAAGGGCTAGAGAGGAGTAAAGACCACTTGTGGAGATGAATTGTATTAGGACCGGTTCTCATCTGCAATTCATCACAAGAAGTCGACAGTGCCAGTTATGTCGTCGATCATCTAGCCATGGTGACTTCATAAGAAACATCCATACGACCAACGATGCCTCTCACAATTTCCCACATGTCAGCCCACTACAATGAGAGGTAATATCTAGCAGCTTGGGGGAATTATGGTCTAATTATGGTCACTAGGATTGTGTATGACCATTGGGAAGCCGGACAGTGATATAGGGTCATTAGGTAATTAGGGCACCAGGTGATGGTCTAACTCGTCCTAATCTCGTGTGTTCCCTGTCAATACGGTGGCCTTTGAGATTGTACCTGAGCCAGTCGGTAAATACTAGTAAAATGTGTTTTACATATGAATGATACAGAAGCAATATAGTGACAACAAAGTGATAACACACATGTTACTTACATGATGGTGGGAGTGGAGATGAGAGAGAGATGACGGAATACTTAGCCTGCTTCTGGGACGTCCGCCTCACACCTAAGACAACACACACCTCATTACTGTTTCACTACTGTAACCGCACCCGTCCTCTTAATAGAACGTCATAATTTGCCGTATTTTGTAGCTAAGGCCAAAAATTGACTAAAAAATGGAAGCGGCTGGCGAAACTGACATACACTGTCCCGTTTTTCGTTTTAGGTCCTCTGGTAGGTTAGGATAAGGACATTTTAATACGACAGTCCTCTTGACGTTGAAAACTTAGGAAGACGGGCTGATACACCAGTCCCATTGTAACACCTGGCAGTGTCACAGCCGAGGCGTGCCCATACACGGGCCATCCCATTAATCTTGGAGACACACAAACACAGTGTCAATATTGTACTTTTGAAACATTTTGTTAATTTTTGTTAGCTCTTACCGGACGTGTTTTTAAAAAAAATCTTTACAACTCAACAAAATATTTGTAAATAAATTACACACACACACACACACCACACACCACACACACACACACACACACACACACACACACACACACACACACACAGGACGCTGGTGGCCGAGTGGACAGCAAGCTGGATACGTAATCATGTGGTCCGGGGTTCGATTCCCGGCGCCGACGGAAACAAAAATGGGTAGTTTTCTCTTACCCTGATGCCCCTATTACCTAGCATAAATGTACCTGAGAGTTTGACAGCTGTTACGGGCTGCTTCTGGGGTGTGGGTTGTGTGTGTGGAAAAAAAAGTTAGTAATTAGTAACAGTTGATTGATTGACAGTTTGAGAGGCGGGCCGAAAGAGCAGAGCTCAATCCCTTAAAGCACAAGTAGGTGAAATACATAGTGATTGTTTTTGAATAATAGCTGGAACTGTAAGTGGCAGCGAATACAGCCCTTCACTAATATCAAGCCCATACGGAGTACTATATTACGGGCTATTCATGCCCATGCCACCTCTTGGCTGGCTTAATCTTTATCAATCAGTATTAGTGCATGCAGGACAGGACAGGCTGCATCGTGACACCAACACCGTGGTGAGTTACACACGTGGAACCGGAATCCGTCTTGGGAACATACATTAAAACCCAATTACTAGAATACCACTGAAAACGTTCTAATCAACGTGATTAGACCCCACAAAAATGTCGGGTTAGGACATGGTTGTCTCAGGGGGAACTGTGTCATCTTGAATGGAGTAAGTCCGGGTGGGACACTGTCGCAACTGAACGTCCAAACCTCTGTTCAAGAACCTCTTGCTTACATCTACACATAAAAAGCGTTCAGTCGTATTGACCAACCAGTTGGGCTGGACGGTAGAGCGACGGTCTCGCTTCATGCAGTCGGCGTTTCAATCCCCGACCGTCCAAGTGGTTGGGGCACCATTCCTCCCTCCGTCCCATCCCAATCCTTATCCTGACCCCTCCCAGTGCTATTATAGTCGGATGGCTTTGGCGCTTTCTCCCCTGATAGTTCCCTTCCCCTTCGGTCGTATGAAGAGCAACATTTGCAGGAGGCACTTTCAATCTAGCGGGGAAATGATTCAGAAGAATATTAAAATAATAGGTACAGGACGATTTAAACTTTTAAATAAATAATTGAAAAACTGGCAAATGTTGTTTAATGCTGAGAAATGTAGGGTCCGAGCCCCAAAAAATAAAGAATAGATATGAACTGAATAAGTGTTGACCAACCACACACTAGAAGGTGAAGGTGACGACGACGTTTCGGTCCGTCCTGGTCCATTCTCACGTCGATTGTCTGAATAATGAACTGATTACTGCACTAATAATATGAAGTGAATAATAATGAAACTGTAAATTCTAACTGCGAGAAAAAGATTAATTCACGATTAGTAGGAATCTGTAACAAAAATGATATACAAATGTTCGCAGTAAAGCACACGGGGGGGGGGGCTGTGATTCAATCAATAACAGAAATGTTTGTAATAACATAAGAACAAGGCAACTGCAGAAGGCACTATTGGCCCATACGAGGCAGCTCCTATTTATAATAAAACATGTTATTTTCTAGCTTTACCTTACCCTGCAAGAACCCATTCACATTAGGCAATTCAGTTCTGGGGATCCATACTATAATTTCCCTGAAAGAGTGCAGAGAAGGATGACAGTTTATCCCGGGCATTGGTAAAACGTCTTATGAAAGGGAGATTATCTAAAGAAAAGATATAAATTGGATACGCTTAGACTCAGAAAAGCGTTAGGTAAATAGTTTGGAAATAGGGTTTGGTATAACTATGGTTATACACATGGGTTATAAGGCCTTGTTGTGCTGTCGATCCTCATGTTCTCACAGCGAACCAGCCAATGTTAGACTTATTATTCGGCTTCACAATCAACTTGATAATAGTCCAGGATGGACCGAAACGTCGTCGGCTTTTCTGGTGTGTGGTTTGGTTATCATAGACATTATTCACCCTGATACTGAAAGTCGGCACGGAGCTCCATTGTGATTGAGTGACCACAGTGTTGACCTCTGAACACCTGCTGGAAGAGTTGTTGTTGTTATTATAGATTCAGCTACTTGGAACAAGTTCCAAGTAGCACGGGCTATGGTGAGCCCGTAACTTACCTGGCACAGGAGCGGGGCAAGAAGCACGGACTATGGTGAGCCTCGTGGACAGGAGATGTCTCCCGTGGGCTGGAAGACTGAGGTAGTCGGTTAATAAAGCCAGGCGGGAGTATACGGAGCAAGACCTCACCTTCCCCCGTAGTCAGTGATGGTACCAGGCAAATGTCACAACTGAGAGCCTTGGAAATGACAACAACAAGGGAGGCATGAGCGCTGCACAGTTATTATTATTATTAACATCTTTATTGACAAAATTAATTACAATTTTGCCTAATCTGAGGATTTTGATAGTCTGATTAAAGTGAGGATAATGCTAGTATTCACTGTCACGCAGCACAGTGCTTACGAGAACAGATAGGGAAGACGAGGAGAGCCGTTTTAAAATAGAGAGAACAAGTGCAAAATAACTACTGTAATGAACCACAGATTAGGGAGGGATTTTTGGGGGTCGGAGTAAAAATAAATGGAATGAACCGGGTTCCCAGGGCGTGAAGTGGTGAAGGCAGACAGTGTCCACAGCCGCTGTGCAGCCAAAGTTTACCCGAGGTACATTATCTAGACTTTCCGAGTTCTTATCACATCCCTTTCCCTTGGACGCAGCGTGGCGTGTGAACCGCATCCCACACCCGCTCTCTCCACCCGAATCTTATTATCAACGTTGAATCTACGTTATCAACGTTGAGTTGACGTTGCTAACGTTAATTTTACATCAAATGAACGCCACTCTTGGATATTGTGGCAACTGGGCGAGTCCCCCCCCCCCCTGTCCCACTGCCGCCTCACCCATGGTATATTCCCATCTAACTGATGACTCCTGTACTCTGAAGGCCAACACAAACGTGCCTGATAGCTGGGTGGACAGCGCTCTGGACTCGTAATCCTAGGGGTCCGGGAGCGACCCCCGGTGATGGCAGTAACAAAAATGGGCAGAGTTTCTTTCACCCTGATGCCCCTGTTACCTAGCAGTAAATAGGTACCTGGGAGTTAGACAGCTCTTACGGGCTGCTTCCTGTGTGTGTGCAAGCAGTGTGTGTGTGTGTGTGTGTACTCACCTAGTTGTGTTTGCGGGGGTTGAGCTCTGGCTCTTTGGTCCCGCCTCTCAACCGTCAATCAACAGGTGTACAGGTTCCTGAGCCTAATGGGCTCTATCATATCTACACTTGAAACTGTGTATGGAGTCAGCCTCCACCACATCACTTCCTAATGCATTCTATTTGTCAACCACTCTGACACTAAAAAAGTTCTTTCTAATATCTCTGTGGCTCATTTGGGCACTCAGTTTCCACCTGTGTCCCCTAGTGCATGTGCCCCTTGTGTTAAATAGCCTGTCTTTATCTACCCCTATCAATTCCCTTCAGAATCTTGAATGTGGTGATCATATCCCCCCTAACTCTTCTATCTTCTAGCGAAGTGAGGTTTAATTCCCGTAGTCTCTCCTCGTAGCTCATACCTCTCAGCTCGGGTACTAGTCTGGTGGCAAACCTTTGAACCTTTTCCAGTTTAGTCTGATCCTTGACTAGATATGGTGTGTGTGTGTACTCACCTAATACTCACCTAATAATGTGTGTGTGTGTGTGTGTGTGTGTGTGTGTGTGTGTGTGTGTGTGTGTGTGTGTGTGTGTGTGTGTGTGTGTGTGGTAGAAATTAGTAGTTTGTAACAGTTGATTGATTGACAGTTGAGAGGCGGGCCGAAAGAGCAGAGCTCAACCCCCGCAAACACAACTAGGTGAATACACAGCCGTCAAACTCGACCTCCGTCACTGAAGATCAATATATGATTTTGAAATTCCGTCTCCAGCGCTTCGATAACCAATACGCATCGGTGTACATTCTTCTTGCGTGGCGCTAAATGCAGAGGCTACAAGCAGCCAGGCAGGCAGGCAGTCGCTCCTGCCTGGCTCCTTAGGGCTTATCCTGTGAACAGGTGCACGTGATTACTGGTGCGCTGTATCACGCTGTCGGTCGTCACGCCTGCCCTCCAGGCGCCTCTTACCTCCACCTCCTCCAGTTTCAGTCTCAATGCAGAAGAGAGATTACGAGTCAGCGACGATTTCGCCTTATCTCGTGCCTTATCTCGGTGTGAAGAGCGCCACCTGTTGCAATCTGCCTCCCATGCCACGTTGTACCACGAGCGGAACACCTTTGTTCCCGTGGTACACCCATATCTCCTCCACTGTGCCCCGGGTAAATTCTCCCCCCCAGGTGGCTCCACCCTCGTGGAACTCCTCCCACGCTACACTTCCCATAGGAAACGAGGTTCCCAGTGACGTTGCTTCTTATCGTCGGTGTTCCCAGTGTGTCAGGACGGGGCTGTCAGATCTCTTCCAATATTATGGTTCCCAATAGTCGAGGGGTGGGGGCAGCAAGCCTGCTAGGCTGTATCCAGGTCTCCCTGGGCCAACTGCTGACCTTCCGCAGGATGCAACCCACAACAGTTGCCCAATTCCCTGGTATCTATTTCATGCTAGGTGAAAAGTGGTAGCAGGTGAAAGGAAACATACCCAAACGGCTCTGGCCTGCCCAGAGACCTTTCGGCTGCAAACCGATTCGACAAGTAGAGCTGAGGGTGGCACCTCATACCCATCCTGTGAGTGATGGCGCACCACAGGGGTCTTGTAGGCAAGCTAGTACTCGCCAAAACGGTGCCTAAAATGACACAATAAGCTAGGATACTGTATAGGTATTCCCCGGTATTGTATACTGTATGGGGGTAATCTTGAGTGTAGTGGGACATGTTTTCCTGACTGCCCCTGTCTAGACCGCTGCTGTCTGAGTACTCATCCGAATGTACTCGCGCAGATGGGCTTGAAGGGTCCAAGGTTACTACTGAGCTTAAGAGCAAACACACGTCTGTATTTACTGTCTGTGTCTGCAGAATCGAGAGGTGCTGGGATCCGATCTGTTCAGACTGGCATTGTACTCAATGATGAAATGGATGACTTCTCTGCTCCTAACATCACCAATTATTTTGGGATCCTCCATCACCATCAAACTTCATAAAGCCAGGTGTGTAATAGTAGTAATATTCAGTGATAGTATAATATAAATTACTATTTTCTGGGCTACAAGATCATACAAAGACAGGATAATATGTGTGTTAATTTTTTTTAGCACATTTTCACTTGGCCTCACTTTGTATTTCTTAATTTGATGGTCATGAATTTCCTTGCAAACACATCATGAAACCAAAAAGAAATATGTCCTGTGTAAACCATACATTCTTTGTGTTATAATATTTCAGTGCCAGATTGTTTGAGCAATGTTGCAAGGCTCTTGGTTTCTTGGATTTGCCAACAGTTGCAAACATGATTGTGTGTGTGTGTGTGTGTCGCATTATTGGTGCACACCATTGCTGACAGCCTGTCCTTGTTCATAATATACTCTGATATACAACCCTCACTCCTCAGAGCAAGTTTTTTTCAGGCATACTCCTCCAATACATCCCAGTTTCATCACTGTTATAGATTTGATATGCATATCAATTATTAGAAAAAATATGTTCTTAATTTATATATATATGGTTCAACACCGCTCATATCTGCACTCAATTTTTTACTGCCATGAAATTATTGAAAAATTTATTGCCATGAAATTTCATATTGCAAGGCTGGTTGCAAACCTCCTTCCAGGAATTATTATTTCTGCCCTGCAATTGTCACACCAGCTGTATGGTGCTCTGCAAACCACTT
>WNGS01163519.1:13951483-13970580 GCA_020271785.1 Procambarus virginalis
ACCAAAGCTAAAGTGAGTGATATTTGACAATTAAAGCGATGATAATATTTTTAAGATACACTAGGCTCTGTCATCACTGAAATTATGATGTATACTAAAAGCACAACTTTTTAACAAAGCTGCTGATCTTGAGAATGTCCAGATAAAACTTACTATCTATATCCACTTTTTCAAACAAAAACTATTTAGAATGCTTAAAATTCCACAAAAATATTCCTTTGGAACACAGGTGAGAATGAAATATAATAATCTACAAAAAAATATACAGTACTGTACTAGAAAAATCTGTTTAAAATCCTGATATTAAAATATTACCTTACCAGAGTATGGAAGAATGTACAAAGTTACTAAAAAAATGTAGATATACAGTACTGCATTGTACTTCTATGCAGATAATGTATCTAAAGCTTTAATATGGGGAGAAATAAATGCAAACCACTAATCTAGTGTGGAACTCAACCAGCATCCTCTTGAGCAGAAGCGGCTGCTCTCGGCTTCAGCCATTAATACCCTCAAATGTAGATATTTCTTGCATTTAAAGCTATAATTTGGGTACTCTCAAACAAAAGTATGGAATATTTAATGAAATTCAGCTTTTATGACTTCACACGACATTAACAGAATTCTTAACACAAACAATAATTACGAGTCCACTAGTCCAAGTCAAAAACCTTCAGAAAAATAAAGTGCAGTAAACTTACCAGTACTTTTTCCATTCTTAGGGAACAACAAATGTGACTTTGTGTACACGTATATAGAAGGTGCCTACATGTCATTAGTCACTTTCACTGCATATAAACATACATATACTGCATTTAAAGTTGAGATGCAAGTAAACAAAATATATAACTTACTATAAGTTGATGGTGCTGGTAACGGATACTGCATCACCATTAGGAGCTAGGAGAGAGAACTGAGCAGTACCGTGATCATCATCAACAGCAGTGACAGCACCATAATGCGCTGGGTCTTGGAATGTTTGAGTATCCAATATCTGATTACGAATGCTTTTGGCAACGGCATCAGAGGTCAAATTATATGTCAGCTGTAAAATAAATTATTTACTAGATAATGCTGTGATATACATATTGCACATATAGTATTTAATATACAGTAATATCATTAAAACACAATTTCCCATTTTCACAGAGGCTGGTGAGGCCCTCACTCTGGAAGGCTGGAAACATACTGGGTATATTTTCATGAGGGTCCCAGTACTACAGTCGGGTTCATTCTCGACTCACAATCGAGAATTCTAGGTTCAAATTCCGGACGGACAGAAATGGTTGGGCGCTTTTCCTATCACCTAATGATCCTGTTCATCTAGCAGTAAGTAGGTACAGTGATACCTCAGTTTAAGAGTTTAATTCGTTCCTGGAGACAGCTCTTATTCCGAAAAACTCGTATTCTGAAGCTAATTTCCCCATAAGAAATAATGGGAAATGAATTAATCCGTTCCTGACTACCCCAAAAACCCCATATCAAACTAAATTTTTATACCTAATTCATCTAAATAAACCTACAAAACTATGTTCAAGTTATTACTTACCTTGCTCTTGAATGTTGTAGGCGTATGGAAGATGGTGAGGAGGGGGGAGGAGGAGAGGAGTTACTGTTTGGAAGGGGAGTCCCTTTCCATTATCACATCAGGCAGTGAGGACTTCACTGGTATGCACACACTGGCACATTTTGCCTGCATACCACTAGGACTTGCTTGTCTTACTAAGAATTTCTCTAAAGACACTTGTTTTTCCCTACATTTTAACACTTGTCTGTAGTAAGACATCACATTATCATTTAAAAGGTCAATGCAACGGCCTGCTACAGCTTTATCTGGGTGAGTTTTTTCAACAAAACTTTGCAGTTCTTCCCATACTTCACACATTTTCTTAATCAAGGAGGGACATCCTCTACTGCCTCTACTCACAGCTATTTTCTTAGGTTGAACCTTATCAATGGCTTTCTTGAGACCCATGGTGAGATATATAATAACAAACTGTATAGTCAAATGACCAAAAATCCAACAAAACACTGAAAATCCAGGTGAAGAATTGATGTGGGATAGTCACTGGGCGCGAGACAATGGTAAACTGAGGGGCGGAGTGGCGGAGGGGCGACGATCGCCGATCAACCACGCGCTAGGTGGGCCTGTACGCGTATCAACAAACTCGCGTCCCGAGGTAACCCTCGCATTCCGAGACATAATTTTCGAGGAAATCCTGCTCGTCTTCCGAAAAACTCGCATACAGGGACACTCGCATTCCGAGGTACCACTGTACTCAGGAGTTAGTCATCTTGTTGTGGGGGTGCATCTCAGCTAGATCAAGTGAAGCACTTAAACTAATGGAACCACTTTAAAGTATTTAAGCTGTACTTCTTGGAATGGAGACGAGAGAGATCTTATAATATACACACAAAATATACTGGAAAGTCAGGTTACAAACCTATTCAATAAAATTACAACATACCGGAGTGAGAAATATGAGAGGATGTGTAAAAAAGATGCAATGGAAAGTTAGGGCACAATTAAGCAGAGAATAGTGTAAAAAAAAATTCTGCAATAAAATTATTGTTTCTGAAGTTTAATTATATTTTCCCATAGGCTTACATCCTCACACAGAACAGACAGTGTATTGTACTGTATATGCAGAATATTTTACAAAACCATATCACCCAAATCTTACTTTTGTCATATCCACATAGTCAGCATCTCCCAGTTCTGTCCTCATAGCATATGCATACTTCATGGCCTCAGTGATGCGCTGATGGGTCGTAATGGCGTTTTCTTCATTCATACTCTCCGGAGTGATGTCGTACTCGTCCAAAATATTAAGGATATAGCTCAAAATAAGGCCTGAGCCAGGTGGCGGCACAGAATACAGGGTGAGGTTACCATGATGAATGCTGACATTTGTTGCATCTTTCCATTGTGCACTATAAAACAAAAATTTGTATTAGTAGTACATAGCAGCAACCCAATCTAAAACATCTGCCAGTCTATCGGTTCATACTATCCCAGCTGGTGCATTTTTTTTAATATTTTGTAATACCTCAATATTTTTTTAGTGTCCTGATTTATCATCAGTCCTCTACTACCTCTTGAATATATGTTGTCTGTTTTATTATATATATATATATATATATATATATATATATATATATGTATATATATATATATATATATATATATATATATATATATATATATATATATATATATATACAGTATATATATATATATATATATAATTATACACAGTGCACCCTTGAAAATCTGGTTCATATCATTCTTGAACTAATCCAACTTTCTGAATAATCTGGATTTCCAAACAATTTCTCTGCTTTTTTTCAGTATGTAGTAATAGTACGTAATCGCATACTACGTTTCTTAAAATGTTTACCGCATATGAGGACAAAATTAACTTCCATGCATAAAAGTGTAGTCAATCTCTCCAGCAAACCTTGCTTAACTTACATGCTAAATTTGTCCTAGGCTATGAGAGTATATGCCTATTACAGCTTCCAGTAATGAAATTATAAAATGTTACTATTACTAACTTGTAGTCCCGTAGATCTTGAGTAGTGATAATGCCATCAAAGCTCTGGATGTCCTGGATTAGTTGGTCAGCCAATTGGCCAGTATAAAGGGCATCAGGATCATCCTGAATTACTCTTAGTGTCTTTGCTAGCTGTGGTCTTTTCAGGATGTCCCCCTCCTCATACACATTACCAGTATCAGGATTGATAAATACACTGGAGACAGAAACAAAGGCAAATAACATTATCAAATAAGCATAATGGAAATACAGTACTGTATATAAGAATGTAATTTTATATTTTATAAAATTATGCACTTAACTCCAATACATGAATTGCATAGGTAATAAATTAATATACATGTAATGCACAGCACAAAACTTTAGAGATTGGTGCGTAGTCAATCCCCTCCCTGGTCAGGATTCCGAACCCAGGATCAAACTGCTCACTCCTGAAGCACACTAATGCATTATAGAGGTGGATAAATTGGGCTGGGAATCCATTTCCACTAAAATTCTCTCCACTAAATGCAATGCCTTGGATCTGAGAATTGCAATTGCCCAGGTCCCATACAGCAAAAGCAAGTTAACAGTCTCCGTGGTGTAGTGGTACGACACTCGCCTGGCGTTCCGCGAGCGCTTTGTCATGGGTTCGTATCCTGGCCGGGGAGGATTTACTGGGTGCAAATCCTTAACTGTAGCCTCTGTTTAACGCAACAGTAAAATGTGTACTTGGTTGTAACAACGATTCTTTGCGGCGGGGATCGTATTCCAGGGACCTGCCCGAAACGCTACGCGTACTAGTGGCTGTACAAGAATGTAACAACTCTTGTATATATCTCAAAAAGTTTATATATAATAATAATAATAATAATAATAATAATAATAATAATAATAATAATAATAATAATAGCATTGTAGTATGGGGTGTCTAGAATGTTAAGAGGGATAAATGAGGAACAGAAGTTAGAGGCGGTGAACTTTTTAAAGGAAGGAAAGTTTGATATTCTAAATATATGTAAGACAATCATGATGATGATACTACAAAGAAATCACAGCAGCATGATAAATCAATGAGAAAATCAGTTGGAACTATGCATGGATTTGAACCAATATTCTAGTGAATACCAGGGTTGAATAGCTTTTGTACTATCATGGCCGAGTCGGATAATGCAAGGGTCTGATATTCACTAGAATGCTGGTCCAAATTCCCGCATTTCTCCGACTGATTTTCCCAATTATAATATTAGTATTATTATTATTGTCAATACTGAGCACAATAAAATCACAAGAACATGATGCATCTACTACAGATTGTAATAGACACAAAATATGAACTTAATAACCGAGATACAACTCTGAACCAATAAGTATAAAACAGCTGATGCTGATCACTTACTAATTCCAAGAATCCATACACAGATTGCCAATACAGACCAAATTAGTAAAGATATACAAATACACTGCAAAATATATAAATTTACTAAAATCCCATGAAGGGTTTCAACCACACACCTCATGCTTGGCTCGTTCTTTATGCTATCCTCAGTACTCTTCAATGCCCTTGCCATGTGCCAATTGACTTTATGACCATCTTCGCACAGCTTTATTGTAGGCTCTATTAGGTCAGCCCAGGGAATTTTTCCCCCAAATTTGTCATATAACTTCTTGTAGCCACGCAGCTCGCCAGGCACAGCTACTGCTAAGCCACCTGCAGAACAGAAATGTGTAACATTATATCTGCATACAATGCATAAATAAATGTAAAGTAAACAGGATACTAGGATATATTTCTACAAGTACAGTATTAGCAATAAACATTTAATATTATTCTACAGCTTCATCTTTTTAGATCTCATTTAGATTGTGCAGTTCAGTTTTGGATTCGGTGCTATAAAATGGACAAAGTCACCCGAGTGTGTACCAAGAAGAATAACAAAAGCCAATTCCAAGAATTTGAACTCTTCCTTATGAAGAAATTACAAATGGTTAATTTACATATACAGTACTACAAAGATGAAGTCTAAGGGGTGATATGATTGAAGTATACAAATGGACACAAGGGTATAACACAGAGGATACCAATAAGGTTATAAATACAGCACAGTATATGTAATATAGTATTACGATGAAGTGGTAGCGTGCGAGTCTCAAACTTTGTATACTGTACCACAATCCAAAATGACAATACACATTTTTGTTATCTTATTTAAGTTATACTGTATTTGAAAATATTTACACATATTTAGAGGGGTTAGTAAAAAAAAATACAACAAAATGTTCTTTGAATATAAAAAAAGATTCTAAGAATTTAAAATCTACCCAGAAACATTTCTTGCAAAATACTACGAACTAAGTATTTCATAGATAACAGATGAATAAGGGCATACACGGCTGGGGACTGGAAGCCTGTGCCTTGCATCATACACAAGTTGGCACCATACACAAGTTTGCAACAATTTTTCATATCTTTTCTCAGGGTGGAAGTATGCTTTAAAAACTTGTCAACTAGAGCATCAGTTAAGCCAATAAAGCATAAATAAATCATCTTTTTTTTTAAATTATATTAATTAAATTTTTCAAAGGACTTTATGATCCAGATGAAATGTCACCATAAGAGAAGACAAAGATACATTAGAGTGAACCAAAGTTAATGCCCAAACTGTTATGACTATCACATTCATACAGCATAATATCAAATGGACAGATTAGCTGAAGACAATTAAACTACATTACTTTTTTTTTTTTTTTTTTTTTTTTTTTTTTTGAGATATATACGAGAGTTGTTACATTCTTGTACAGCCACTAGTACGCGTAGCGTTTCGGGCAGGTCCCTGGAATACGATCCCCGCCGCGAAGAATGGTTTTTTCATCCAAGTACACATTTTACTGTTGCGTTAAACAGAGGCTACAGTTAAGGAATTGCGCCCAGTAAATCCTCCCCGGCCAGGATACGAACCCATGACATAGCGCTCGCGGAACGCCAGGCGAGTGTCTTACCACTACACCACGGAGACTGCAATAAATAGATAAACAGCATCGGATGCATACACTAAACATGCTTGGTCCTCTCTATCAAGGCTATGCAAGACTAACAACTTAATGCAAATATTGTACTGTAATTACATTGTAAGCAACAAAGGCATGCATTAAGACTATCATCAAAGATAGTAAAAATTTGAATTATTTAAAAGCCATGCCATTTACTATCATCACCCCAAACTTCAATATTAAGGTCATGCATTAACTGCATCAAGTCTTTGCTTTCATCCATGTTTCTTGCACTTGCAGTTATTAATAAAGCCCACTGTCAAAAGCTGTGCATCAGAAGTAACATGATAATACTCACCTTTCAAACTTGGTCTCTTATTTGCCCACCATTTGCCTTTGGCTGATTGTAAAGGGAGTTTAAATTGGTCAGTGATTCTGAGGTTGCAATATTCACAATTTACATGTGTAATAATATATACATTATAAGGAGCACTTAAAATAAAGAGATTCCTTGTGCATTTGTAATACGACTCGCCTCACTGAACTTGCCATGAAAAAATTATGAAAAGGAATTTTAACAATGATCACTAACAAATTACTTCCATCTCAGTTATCTGGGATATAACAAATGTATAAAATCTCATTAAGAACAATTATGAAATAATTATATACATAAGGACAGTATACAATACAGAAAAACCAGCATACAAATAAGCTCCATTCCAAGCATACCACTTAGTCTCTCCCATGCTGGAGGGATGAAGTGGGTGGCATGCTCATAAAGGAGTTTTACATCTATATTCTACTACCTTAAACCTATTGGTCACTTCCTTAGACAAAATCTAGCTGCTCCATGACTTTTGTGTCAGGTTTCTGGTGTAAAATTTCTTAGTTTTACCACTGTTTGGCTGTTGGGTTGAGGGAGGGATTAAAGATCACAGTTCTTCGAGGATAGTGGTCACAGGTTATACCTGCTTGCCTATATATGCCCAAGGATTCATCTGGTGCCTTCTGCAGACTATGTTTCCTGTACCTGACGATGCCCTTCCATGGGAATATGGCAACCTAATATGCTGATGTGACAATTAAGACTATGATGAAGTGATATCAGAGGAAGTTTTATGAAAGCAGGTATCAGTCTGCTTAATATGCAATTGAAAAATTAGTGATATGACTGTAAGACACATAGATAAGCTACCACAAATAAAAATGACAAGTCACAGGGTGGTATCCAGCAAACAAGTCAAATGTGGTACAGTATAGCTGAACTGGAAAAAATAAACAAGCAAATATTGAGCTATCAAGTGAGTACAAGTGAAATCTAAATGAAAGTAACTTGGCTACTACTGGAATATGGCGAGCCATAATCACACACTTCTGTTAATTGAATACACTTCAGCAATACATTTCATTATCATGTTTGAGAATACACTTGCTCTCAAACAACCACTCCTAGTAATATTTATTTTCAAATGATAAACCCATATTGGTACCAGCAGCATGTTTTCCCTTGACAAAACTGTAAACTGTAAAATAATTTTAAAGTTTAAGAAAGTTTATCCTTACCGTTCAGCATTGGGTCTTCATTACCGTTATACATATTTTCAGATGATTCAGCTGCAGCACTTTCTCTAGCAATAAGGGTATATGCTTTGCCTGTGGCACGTTCATAGTAGGTCAAGAGAAAGCCACCTCCCAGACCCATAGACTGAGTATTGATCACTCCCACACAGAACAGTCCTGCTATTGTTGCGTCCGCTGCACTCCCATTCTTTCGAAGTACGTCCCTGTTGTGAATTTAATGTAATATTATACTATACAGTGTTCTGGAGCACTTTACTTGCAAGGTTCTAATTAACATTACCTGGTATAATCATATTTAATTAAGAAATCAATGACCCTAATATGGAAAATGGTAGGATTCAGGTTGATAGATTCATGAAAAACTGATTATTTGATTGAAGAGAAACACCAAAATGAGACCATTTGTACATGACATGTTGACCAAGAGGGCTTTGTTAAATTGCATAGATGCTGGAACTTATACCATAAAGAGATAAAGTATGGAAGAGGTGAGGTCAGTGAAGTGAAAACAGGCAAGATCAGTGGGGTGAAGGCAAGAAACATGAGGGATTGCATGTTAATTTCTAGAAAGGCCTCCTCAGTAGCTTCACAAGCTATAAGCTCTGGGACTACTAAATCTTAGGGAATCTCACCAGACCTACAAGATCCATTTGAGAACAAATCCAACTGTTGACTAGACCACACACTAGAAGGTGAAGGGACGACGACGTTTCGGTCCGTCCTGGACCATTCTCAAGTCGATTGTGAATGGTCCAGGACGGTCCCACAATCGACTTGAGAATGGTCCAGGACGGACCGAAACGTCGTCGTCCCTTCACCTTCTAGTGTGTGGTCTGGTCAACATACTTTAGCCACGTTATTGTGACTCATCGCCTGTACAAATCCAACTGTACTACCAAGAAACTTACGTAGCAATCTGTGCACATGGTTGACCGTCAGCGCTGACAGCTGCAGTGTCATACTCTCCAAGTTCTGTCGGTGACGGAGGAAGCACCGTTTCATAATTGTAATTTCATTTACTGATCCGGCCCTACTGTTGCCCTCAAACGAATCAGATCTAGAAGGCGATGCCTGAAATTTTATTACATAAAGTAATTTTAAAATAGAAAAAATAAATTAGCTGCTGTATGAAATGCTGTGTATTCTATATAAACTGTTACATTAAAAGAAATGACCAATAAAATCTTGGATACAAACTACAAATGAGCAAAAAAAAAAAATGCAAACCATTCTGTGCTACCCAGGTGTATTAGGAATTGACAGACAGTGTGTCACAATTACAAATTTAAGTTTAATTACTTAAAATGTTATTTATTTGTTACATGTACGGGTGTACTGTTTTATCACAATGCTCCTGTAAAATTATATTAATGGGAACTGTGTAAAGTTCTATGATAAAAATATAATTCCACTACTATAGTATCCAATTCAGGTTATTATCTGGGGATGGGCATACCCTGTCAGGGCCATAAAGTTTATGACTATAGAAGTTAATCAACCAAGAAAAATCCAGTGTCCATATGCTAACCCATCCATTACTAGCATGACACCATAGTGCTTAACCTGGCAGTGTAATGCAAACATTCCCATTGCCAAACTTGATTATTTGAAAACCAGTTTAACAAATTCACATTCATATAAATATAATAATAGTACAAATAGTAAAATATTTAAAAATATAAAATAAAATAGTAATAGTAAAATATAATACAGCATATAAATATTCAGCATATAAATATTATGATAAAGTATATCAGGATGTTCATTTAATTTAGCTTAACTTCAGTGATACATACCTGTACTTTACTGTTACTTGAATTGGCTTGTGGAATACCTGAAATGTATTAGATGGATTTCAGTATTGTACCTTATAAATATATATATCTAATATTTATTCTAATCATCACAAATTTCAACAAAACAATGTTAATGTTAATGACAAGAGGGATCCCAAACTTACAATGATTCATATTTACAATGGCTCCCAACTCTTCCTCAATCAACTGTTCTGTGTTCCGCCTTAAGTGTAGTGGAATCCTACATTAATTATACATTTCTTTAAATATACAGACCCTTAATCATGGTTGATAAGCGGTAATATGTTAGTGTGGTGCATCAGGGCCAAGATAAGATCAATAACATTGGAAATGAAAGTGAACATAACATGAAAATGCTGCATGCTGATCTGTGTATCAAGCGATGCTGTGTGATAACCAGTATTGTACCGACTGATAATGAAAAAACAATCCTATGTTCTGCTCAAGTCTTCATACTGAAAATCAGTGCTGTTTACCGAATATATTGTGAATGTTTTATTTCAGTGTTAGTGGTGCTCAAAACTTGTAAATAAAAAACTACTGACATCTTCTGTGCCAAATGCTGTGCTGTGCTTTGTTCTGAATGTCTGCAGAGAAGTGCTTTTGTGCAATGCAAAACTAAGGAAGTTGTAGCGAACAGTTCATATACAGAGTACAATTATTGTTAATTATTTGGTTTTACTTCAAAGTGATACATTTACATTTAGCTAGTACAAATTATAACCTGCTAAATTTCCTACTTTTGATCTAGACTGTGACTAGGCTGATCTGTCTCAGAGGTGAACCAAATGGCTGACATTTGTTTTAATATGTTGACAATTTTTTATAGCAAGCATCCTCAGCAAAAAGAGTTGTTTCTACTTCATTATGCAGTGGACAAAGTATGACATCTTTGAAACACTAAAGAATACTAGACTGTGACAAAGATTATGACACTGTTAAAGGCAGACTAACTGAACATTATAATCTTGACCAAATAATGCAATAGAGATCACAAGAACCAGGCAACACCCCAATGAAAACTCTCGCACGTTTACAGACCCTACCAGTACAGTGCAAGTTTGGTGACATAGATAAGGAAATCAAATGGCAATTACTGAGATATGCACATCAAAATGTCTGCATTAATACTTTGGCATGCATGGCGGGGCACCCAAATCACACAGAAAGGTATGTCAGGCATTCCCGGTGAGCACACAACCCAATGTTAAGCTCTTTCACTCACAATGTTTATACTTAATATTAAAACTGCCAAAATTAATGCCCAACGCCATTTGCGCCAGGCATTACCCATTCTGCACGTTCTGGTTTAATGACACAAACTACGGCCTCAGGATGCCAAAGTGTTATTAACAGGCAGATGAAACACTGAAGATGATGCTGGTACCATGAAGTGTAGTGCTATCAATGGTGCTACAATTACAAGCAATGATAGGGTCTGATCCTGATGTGCAGTAGGTCAGGGTGGGACACAAGAAGGCCTGTACTTTTCTCTCTAAAGCATGGCTTAACCAGCACTTAGCACAGGGAAACTCCTAGACATAAACGTACACTCTAAGGAGCTACACTGCAATTAACTTTGAACAGAAACATGTCAGATGACATAAGACCAAAAATTCACAAGTACTGTATCCCTATTGGAGATACCTAATAAAGTGGCTTAAAAATATACAAGAACATACAGTATCCTAACAACAGTGATCATAGCTATAATACTTAACCCTTTAACAAAATAATTAGATTAAGACTTACCAACGCCAAGGCCAATTGCGATGGCTGCCGTGCAGCAACTCCCAGGCAGCCACATAGTATCAGCTGTTTTTTGGTCAATTGTAGCCTGTTAGAAATGAGCAATGATGAGAAAACATTCGCATTCTTTGATGGAGTTTTCATTTTTTTATTTTCTCTTAATTTTAAACCCAATTTCCTAATTGTAATTAATGCTTATTCTTTATGAAAATAATGATTTATCCCTTTTTTTACTACAGTACTGTAATTATTAGCATTTTTTATCCACAGTACGGTACTTTTTAACCAAAAATTCCTTGATATGTATCTATAATACTATCTTGTGGAGAATTATAAAATACTGTACAGTTAGGATATGTACAGAATACTGCTTTCAAAGCATTATTACAAAAAAAAAAAACTGCAACACAAGTGTGGAGCATCAACCTGCCTTGACTGCTCTAGATCCTGAACAGGAACAAATAGGATCTTACCTTGGGAGCAAACAACTCCCATGCTCAGAAATGTGCTTTCAACGGTTTCAAACCTTGATTTCTGTTCAGTTATACCGTACTGTATAACTTTTTCCAAAAGTATGAATATAAAAAAAAAGTAATTCCCCTCATCTAAATACATACAGCCATGTANAGAGAGAGAGAGATGAAGAGTTAAATATATGATAGGCGAGAGTAAGAAAGTTTATAAAACATTACAAACAGAAGTGTGGATGCAGAACAAGACACCGACGAGACCAGGCGACACCTCAACTTCTGTCTTGAGCCATCGTTCTCGCCAGCGAAGCAGCCCACCTTGAAGAATGATGAGGAAAGTCAGAGATATACAGACAGACCGTCAAAACTTCTACAGCAGCTGACATACTGGCCTCTGCAACAACCCGCAAGCCTCGTCAGCTAAGAAGCCCGTTTTAGAGAGAGAGAGACAAGCCTCGGCCACCCCACCGTCGGGCTGACCGGGGTACCAGAAGGGCACCTCCTTAGGGATAGTGTCGCCAGTTGCATACCAACGGAAAGCGCCATCTGAGAAAGTGTTCCGTCCACCCAGCCAGTAGTCCACATCTGGATCTGCAGAGAAGGAAATGACAAAACGGATGAGAAACGTGGGCAGGGATAGGTACATCGGATGTGAGGGCCGTGTCGATAGGCTACACTAATAATATGTTGGAATTTCAAGTGGAAATACTAATATTAAAGAAATATGGATTGGGAATATCCGTGTGTCGGTATGTTTCAGATACTTTTTGTTAAAATATTTGTGTAAAATTAGAGGCCTTAAGTCACTCTTCACTGAAGCCAACAGTCTGGTCCCCCCCTGAAGGTAATAGTCCCGCCCACCTGAAGTCATCAGTCCCATCCCCTTAAAGCCACCACCCCGTCCCACTGAAGGCACCAGTCCCGTCCTACTGAAGGCACCACCCCCGTCCCACTGAAGGCACCAGTCCCGTCCCACTGAAGGCACCAGTCCCGTCCCACTGAAGGCACCACCCCCGTCCCACTGAAGGCACCAGTCCCGTCCCACTAGAGCCACCATTCGCTACTGAACTTGAAGTCCAAAAGTCGACGATCAATTAACCTCTCGAAATCTGAACTCATTTTTCTGGCGCGAAGTTTCCGGATGACGAAAATTTTAGTTTCATCCACGGAAAGCTATAACGGACACCTAACAAGTTGTATATCATTGGTTAAGAAGCTGGAAATGTTGAACATAGGGACCTGGTTTGGTCCCTGAGACGTATCTAAACATCTTAAGGCCCGAACATCTTTGGATCCAAACATCTCGTATTGTGCTCACTTTTATTAGCCACTATGTAATTCCAGACGGCTCCCAGAGTGCTGCAGTCGTCGAGGTGAGCCAGGCCGGCTGTGGCGCCAGCGGGACTGGTAGACTGGCAGTACGACAACGAAGCATCCCTGAGGGAACAATAACAGTCAATGCATAAAATTCTTCAAGCCACAAAAGCTTAATGTGAGACTTTCTTATTTGTGTGATTCGACGCTTAATGCATCAATCGTCATATCGATTGCAAGAAATTCAGGAAACGAATAAGTATAAAAATGGCCATTCTAAAATCATGAGAGGTCACTATGACAATGGTCTGACCGGTAGGACGACAGTCTCGTTTCTTGCAGATCGGTGTTCAATCCCCGACCCTCCAAGTGGTTGGGCACCATTCCTAAACCCCGGTCTCATCCCAGATCCTTGTCGTCATATCCTTTCCAAGTGCTATATAGTCGTAATGGCTTGGCGCTTTCTCCTTATAGCGCCATGCACCTTATTGAACTAGCTTATCCTTCCTAGTGATACTTCCTAGTATCACTAGGTGATACTTCCTAGTATCACTAGGTGATACTAGGAAGAGATACGAGGACAGAAAAAGAAGTCGAAATTTGTTTAATATTTTGAGAGCCATCGTTATGAATCTTTATCGCAAGCCCTAAGTATCATGGGCCAGATTCATGAAAGTACTTACGCAAGCACTTACGAACGTGTCCATCTTTCCTTAATCTTTGACGGCTTTGGTTACATTTATTAAACAGTTTACAAGCATGAAAACTTCCCATTCAACTGTTGTTATTGTTATAAACAGCCTCCTGGTGCTTCGGAGCTCATTAACTGTTTAATAATTGTAAACAAAGCCGCCAATGATTGAGAATAGATGTACAGGTTCGTAGTGCTTGCGTAAGTGCTTTCGTGAATCTGGCCCCATGTTACTATGTGCCTCGCGTGTTTAGACGCGTTATGTCTACTCCTTGGTCTTCTCTTCCATTCATACAACTGACTATCTTAGACTGCATTGGCCTTCCGCTTCTCTCCTAAAACACATTACATGTGTTGACATTAAGTTCTAGTGGCCATGTGTCCGCTCATAGTCGTACCTACTGGCTGTCTGGTACCTCCTGTGGTACACTCATCATCCCTCTTTACTCAACGTACCTATTTTTCGTCGGGAGTACACACTATCAACTGTAGAGCAGGGGAGGTGTGTACGTCTAATATGAAGTGTGTGTGTGTAAGCGTGCAGGGAGCGTGTGTGTGTGTGTGTGTGTGTGTGTGTGTGTGTGTGTGTGTGTGTGTGTGTGTGTGTGTGTGTGTGTGTGTGTGTGTGTGTGTGTGTGTGTGTGTGTGTGTGTGTGAGATACTCACCAGCTCAACATATCGTTTGGGAAGAGGTAACAACCATTCCCGACGGGTTCGTATCCTCCTGGGCAAGCTGTAAATACAGGTGTGTGTGATTAGGTCATCAACACGTGTGTTTGTTAGAATAATAATCGATAACGGAAACAAAACCTCTAGCCTAATACATCACTATACACAATTTAAAGTTTAATATTAGTTTATATTTGAGAAAATACAGTTGTAATTATACAACATGACAAAATGTGCCAAAACTGTATCTTTCACGACCTCTGTTTACATCTGTGATGAATATACATCATCCCCGTACTACAAATACACATAATTGCAAACGGAACCCAAACACCCAACCTACTCTACACTTATTAACTATACACAGAATTCGTATATGCTAAAATTAAAATGTAATTTATGATTGAGTCTTTGGGGTAACCCACAACTTGAATCAGCATATCCTGAAAACCGGTTTGGGCTGATAGATTGCTCACGTTATATATAATTCCTCCCTCACCCCGTGAGGTAAACTTTACTACACACAAAAGAAAAAAAATAGGATTTAAAAGACAAATATATCTGATTTAAAGACCAAATGTATCTGATTTAAAGACTAAAAAGTTTGTTAAAATAATATAGAAGTAACTTACTGTCAACGGCAGCCACAGCGAGGACTGTCGCCGCCAACACTATCAAAGTCTTCATCATCATAGTATTTTAACACTGGCGCGCGCTGGCCGCCCGCCGGCGCCTATATAGCCTCGCATGCACTGGCGGGAAGGGGTGGAGGGCGGGGCGGATGGCGCCAAAAATGTTGATTTGAAGAAAGCAAATATGGGAACATGGAGAGTGTAATGTGGAGTGCCCTTAGGGCTCTGTCCTGTGACCTTTATTGTTCATCAAACACATAACGTGATTTCGATTATGGTGAATAGAAATTTTATGAATTTTCCGATGGCAAAATCTAAATTCAGACATTAGACGCAGAAACGTTACACGAAGTCCTAAAGAAACTTTCAAAGTGGACTGAAAACTAGAAGATTCGTTTCAGTGTTTACAAGTGGAAGGTTCTCAATTTCACTGAATATTTGCTGAATTACAAAATTTAAATGTAAATATTGCTTAAGAATCATGATTAGTAAGGATCTAAAACCAAGGAGAAAATGCATAGTGTTTCTATGCGACTTTGTTTCTATGTGTAAAAAATCGTACTTAACTTGTAGATCTGTGGCATAACTAACTAAAATACGTTATAAAGGCAATCTCATTGAAAAGTTTCAACGTTGCAACATGTTTCTTCCAGCTTCCGTCTAACTTAAATAAACCTTAGTGAGACTTAACCTAATCTAACTTGTACAGTGGCGCATTACGTGCTTGAATGAACGAGTTGGAATTTATTGGCTGGAAAATATGCAACTGGTGGATGCAGTAAATGCCTTCCGGTTGAGTGAGTGTTAATACCTTCTGGTAGGGCGGGTCATAATCAATCCGCGGCGTGTTAATAAAAACAAAGTACAAAAATTAAAAATATTCTTCTCAAATGTTCTTCAGGTAGAGGGGATATTAATGCCTTCGAGGCAGCGGCTACAGATTGTGTTGAAACACAATAATCGTTATCATTTTGCAGCCTCCGAAACCTATTGCTAGATGAGTCTACACATTTGCTGGGTATAGTTTAGTGTCTGAAAATAGACAGCGGGAAACGGCTCGCTGATATCTATAGTACCCATAGGCTTCGTGAACAAGACGGAACAGTTTTGAGAAATGAGGGTGCCGGCTACTGCCTCGTTGTCACGCCTCAGTGCAGAAGTTATTTTTTTTCCAAGTTCCACATTTGGCCTGACTTGTGTCCTTGTGTGTGAGTGGCGAGGCAGGTGGTCGTGCTCTCACCAGCGGGTTGTACAGCGGCCAGGCCCTGTGAACACACAGCTGCCTCGGCTACCAGGGTCTGTACCAGCTCAACTCTTCGCTCGTTCAAACCCCCACAATCTCAACCCTTACACCGTACCCTCCCCAACCTCCCACCATCTTCCGCACCTCACCGGCACCAACCCCTCCACCAATCAAGCAGCAGGTAGGCCTCAACCACCAGGTAGGACCCAGGCACCAGGGCCCAGGCACCAGGTAAGACCCAGGTCCCAGGCACCAAGTCGGAACTGCAAACAGCGTCTCTCTTTCCTTCTGGGAATTAGATAGACGTTTTCCTCCTGGTGGTCCGATAACTGGATTCCAGGTATTCGATATTTCTCGCTCTTCTACGAAAAGAACTGAGAAAATCCAAGGCTATTGTTGTGCAACATTATTGATAATAATAACTGCGATAGCTCAGGATATTGATGATTTTAACCTTAAAATATCTGGATTATCGATGAGGTTTTCAGAAGCACTGACAACTATACAGAAACAGAGGTCAAGAAACAGAGAACCCGGAAGACAGTGTGAAATATGGTACAGCAATAAAAAGAAATCTGGACTCATACTGATACTCGCAAATAAGAGATCGACAGAGAGATCTGTGACAGGGATAAGAGACAGAGAGATCGCTGACAGACATAAGAGACAGATCTCTGACAGAGATAAGAGAGAGAGAGAGAGACCCCCCTAATAAGAGTGTCGCATCACGGTTAAATAAATTCGTACGTGCCAAGATTGTACCATTTATCTCGTGAGACCTGGTCCATCTGCTGCCTTAACCCGCGCGTCTGTACTCACCTAGTTGTGCTTGCGGGGGTTAACCTCTGGCTCTTTGGTCCCGCCTCTCAACCGTCAATCAACAGGTGTACAGGTTCCTGAGTCTATTGGGCTCTATCAATGTGTGTGTGTGTGTGTGTGTATGGTGCGTGCATGTACCTAATTATTAACATTATGCAGTTATTATACATATTCTACTACCATCAGTAGTATAAATCTCAAATAGTTGTTAAGCACAATCAAGCCAGTTGTGTGTTGCTGCTGTTAGCAGTAACACTGTGAATGTTCCCTTGTAACACTTCTTCCTATATAAAGCAAATCATTCAAACTGTTCTCTTCATAGCACGTCGAAATTTTGACTTATAACCCACTAAGGCCTCTTGAGGTTATCTTGAGATGATTTCGGGGCTTTTAGTGTCCCGCGGGCCCGGTCCTCGACCAGGCCTCCACCCCCAGGAAGCAGCCCGTGACAGCTGACTAACACCCAGGTACCTTTTTACTGCTAGGTAACAGGGACATAGGGTGGAAGAAACTCTGCCATTGTTTCTCGCCGGCGCCTGGGATCGAACCCGGACCACAGGATCACAAGTCCCGCGTGCTGTCCGCTCGGCCGACGGCTCCCCAAAACAGGCCAAAAAAACTGGTGTGCTAAAACTGACAGCGGCTCGTACCCAGACCGTGGTCTCTGGTCTCAGAGGGTGTAGTCCTCCTTGTTCACTGCGGGCCGGCCTCACCCCCCCCTAGTCAGGAGCCTCTGTTCGGGCAGACGGGAAGGGCTGGTGTCTTGCGTCCGTCGGGTCCCGCCCTGACGCTCTCTACATCACAGTGTCCAGTCATGACAGCCCCGCTACACCGTGCCGGGGTGTGGTCCTCAACTGATAATTACTCGCGAGATATAAATTGGAGGGGAGGGAAGAAAGGAAGGAATTTAACAGCGGGCAAAGCGCCAAGCATTACGCCTATATATGCACTTGAAGAAGCGGTGTAGGATAAGGATTTGGACTGGGACGGGGTGATGGATGGTGCCCAGACCACGTGGACAGTCGGTGGATTGAATGAGGGAGGAAAGAAAGCAGAATTGACGAGGAAGGGAAGAGTGGACATAGATGGAGGCGAGATGGAGAGTAGATGGGAGGGAGAGGGAGTTAATGGGGATAGAAGAGGAGGAGATACGAGGATGAGGAGGGGGGAGAACACTGTTTTGTTTTCCCCTGTTCTTCTCTATGAGCACGTCGCGAGTTTTGACGTATAATCACCACTAAGGCCCAAAAAAATTGGTGTGCTAAAACTGACACCGAGCTCGATGAAACGACAGTAATGTCCCGTTTTTCTGTTCGTGGGTCCTCTAGGTGTGTAGGTTAGAGGCACTGTTAATACGAGAAGTTTCAGCTGCGCGTTTGGGGACGCGGCAGCAGAAACGGGTAAGGCATTAATCAAAGGTGAGCTACAATAATTACAATATGAATAATGGTCGCTATCTTCGATACTGTGGAATTGGCTGTTCTCCCCCAACGACAGAGAACTATCGTACTAAAATGCCCTAACTAACCACACCAGAGGACCCACGAACAGAAAACGGAACTTTATGTCAGTTTTCACGAGA
>WNGS01163519.1:13970605-13986833 GCA_020271785.1 Procambarus virginalis
GGGGAGAGGCAGGCCAAGGGGAGAGGCAGGCCAAGGGGAGAGGCAGGTCCGGGGGAGAGGCAGGCAGGGAGGTTATCGGGGAGGCATGTAGTGAGGTCGACAGTGATGGAGGCAAGACAGGATGGAAGGAAGGAGCGAGGAAGAATCAGGGATGGAAGCAGGTAGGGGAAAGAGACAGGCAAGGAGAATGCCAGAAAAGGAGTGAGGGAGGTAGGGAGGAAGAGGGATGTATTATAATTACATTAAAGGAGGCATAGAGGGAGAAATTGAGTTGTCAGGAGGCAAAGATAGAAAGGGAGAACTGACAGGTTAAAATAAGCTGGAATGTTTAGCATGAATACAAGCAAACAGGAAGTCATGGACAGATGCTAGCGACACATGTTAGTCTTTTATCATAGAGGATATCTTTCTTTATTATGCACCCCATTCCGGCGGTGCAAAGGGTAACAGAGACCGACCTGAACTGGGTGAGAAGACGGTCGTTCTCTGCATAAGTGAACTCGACGCATTTCAGAGGGAAAACTGTCACAATTGGAATAAGCAATGTTCAAGGGTAGGAAGAGCAGAGTGAGGGGGACATAAATGGGAAATACAGTCTTGGAGACGACAGAAAGAGCTTCTTCAGTAGAAAGAAAGCGTAACTAACTGGAATGGAATAGATTAAGGCGTGAATGAAACTACCGCAATACACAATTTTAAATGCACATGTGATTAAGGAAAACGAAAGAATCGAAACGGTGCCTTATACTGCAGGATGTTCGAGAGGCAGGGCTTGGGAGCTGATTATCGATCCTGCAAGCACATTGACGTGAATACATCTGAGTGAACACACACACACACACACACACACACACACACACACACACACACACACACACACACACACACACCACACACACACACACACACACACACACGGGGTGCAGAAGAACGGAACTCATCCGCCACAGGTGAGTGTATACAAACACAAAATGTTGGCCAGCGGGTGACCTTGTGAGACACCGGTCCCTCCCCCCCCCCCATCCACAAGATAAATATCCTCTCCGGAAGTGTGCTTTAAGAGCACACTGGACGCTAAGACCTTGATGACGAAATGTGTGGGAGGCGAGCGTGCATCCGTGAGAGGACCACTCTACTCGTAGAGGTCTGCGCAAGCCTGGTCCCAGGCACATAGATCGCCCTGTCAGCATGGCTCCGGACGTACATGGGGGTCCTATTAGCGTTCCAGACGCACAGGGCACCCTATATGCGTAGTTACCAGCCAATATGGTACACATAAGCGAAGTTCCAAGCACAAAGATCACCATGTAACCCTGCTTCCTCTTGGTTCCTTATCCATCACAGCATCCTACTAGATACTCCTGCCTGTGGTCTCTACACCTCGACGGCCAGCCCGGTGTGGTCTCTACACCTTGAGGGCCAGCCAGGTGTGGTCTCTACACCTTGAGGGCCAGCCAGGTGTGGTCTCTACACCTTGAGGGCCAGCCAGGTGTGGTCTCTACACCTTGAGGGCAAGAGAGACCAAACACCAGCGCCAAAGCATTCATTCACAAGTGACGTGATCTCCACCACACTGTGTCTCCGGTGAGATAATCTGAGTCATTCTCTCTCTTGTGTGGAGCAACGCGGCTCGTCGCGGCCCAGGCGTGTACCATCGTGTGTTATGTTTCTATGTCGCTTCCAAACATACTGGTGCCTCTGTGGCACACACACTTCTCCACACTAATGTTTCTCTCTCTCTCTCTCTCTCTCTCTCTCTCTCTCTCTCTCTCTCTCTCTCTCTCTCTCTCTCTCTCTCTCTCTCTCTCTCTCTCTCTCTCTCTCTCTCTCTCTCATACGCCATTGGCTTATATCCCAATGTATATAGCACCCCTAGGTGTATCACCTCAGGTGTATGGCCCCTATGAATATGGGTATATAGCCCCTATATATATCCAAGGTATATAGTCCTTATGAATATATACCCCAGGTATATAGTCCCTAGGAATATATTCCCCTAGATGTATATCCTCCTAGGTGTATATCACCATGGATGTATATCCCCCATGTGCATATCATTTCAAGTGTAAATCCTCCCCCCCCCCTTCCGTATCGATGTGCCTCGTGTGTATATTCCTCCAGCTGTATATCCCCTGGGAATATATTGCCTGGAGACCGTTCAGGCTTGTTCGCATATTCCCCTATGTGTATATCCCCTAAAGGTATTTCTCCAGGAGTATATCCGCGTGTGTATATCATCCCCCATCCTGTTAACATTTATCCCTAAACCACACCGCCTTGATCAGTTTACATCCACAGGTATGGAGGGAATATTTGTGCCGGTTCATCACGCTCTCAACTTCGTAGAAGTAGAGATATCGGCGCCTGTGTTGCCTTCTGAGCTTGCCAACACCGAGATAACATCGTTTTCTTTAGTTACTGCTGGAAATATATCCAGAGTTGTACGTCTAGGACAAATATCAGAAGCTTCTAAACTAATGTGTTTCAAATTTAATACAGAGTTTATATTTACCTGCAAACATATTTGAAAAGTAAAAACTGTGACAATAGCATCGAGAACAACAGCATTAAAAATAAAATCACACTAACAGTAACAGTCGGGCACCTCTGGAAGGATGTTGTTGAAAGGTCCTTCCAGTGGGATGGTGCCAGGGCTATACGGTTTTGGAGAGGGTGGTTGTGGTGTTAGAGGGGCTCAGTGGGGGATTTTTGGAGGAAAATCCTGATGGAAGTAAATGGGCTGGGGTCTGAGGAGGAGCTTCCAGCTGGAGATAGGACCTGGGAGATGGGGTGGGGGAGTTGTTGCGTGGGCAGGCGTCTGGAAAGAGGTTAGGGAGGCTGGAAACTGGAAAGGGGGGGACGCTACAGATCGGCACATAAGGTGCGCCAGTAACCCGTCCGCCACAGTCAACGGTGGAGCCTTGAAGAGATCTCGCCTCGCTTAGTCTCTTCTTTCCACAGGTAATCGCACATTGCGCCTTGTTTCATGAAACATCCACATTGTGGGCCAGCAAGCCGTGTGGTCATACAGATATATTCAACTCCAGCCTAATATGACTGAAAGCAGCGTGCGACTAATTTAAAGACATCCCAAAGACAATTTCCTATATATCTTTATTTGTTGGCTACTATATTAAACTGTACTTGTCTGTTGGTCACTACATTAATTGGCCAGTACAGTATTTACTGATTGGTCACTGTATTAATTGACCAGTATCTACTTGTTGGTCACTAAATTAACCAGTGTTTATTTGCTGGTCACAATATTGATCAACGTTTACTTGCTGGTCAATATATTTCGTGGCGGGAATTGCCACTCCTAGCTTGTGGAAAGTCCCACTATTCTTTGTAAACATTTTGTTTTCATGTTTTGACCCATAACATTGTTTAGATTTGTGAATGTACATGTATATATTATTACTGCGTGTGTGTGCACCAGTTGTTGTTCTAGAGCTCCAACGTGTAATTTTGAGCCCGTCCTCAGGGTAAAGTGATTACAACTAGACACGAAACCCAGATTTACGCCACTTGGATAGTTATCTAGATATTTCCGATGGTCTGAAAGCATATTACAGTTCCAATAATAGTCAGCTTATAAACTGCCAAGTGAACCTTTGTCTTAAACAGAGAATATTCTCAAATTATAACTTTATTGTATTATAAATCGTTGGTTTGAAATAATACGTGTTTAAAATAACAAGTCTATGCTTAATTCGTTTTCTTTAAAATGGTCTGAAGTTTTTTGTTTTTTGTGTAAAAGAAATTCTAGGTGATGCTTAAATAGTTTTCATATCTCATAAGTTTGAGAATAATACAATGTTTTAATGTAACTTAACGTAACCTATCCAAATGTAACCAAACCTAACCATGAATAGGGAGTAGGTAATAGGATTAATTATATAGTGGTTTTGATGTGATTACCTTGAGGGGGTACATCCTTCCTGAGGACAGGTTGTAATTTATGTAATTTTCTCTTGTGAATAGGGAAGCTGCCATGTTGTTGCTGGTGGTGATAGTGATTGTGGTGGGCAGCGATGTGTTACTCTCCCCCACCCACGCCCTCAACCTCTGGAGAGACACTCATGACTACATAGACTATGCGGTAAGATAGTGCTTTATTATTGCTACTTCTATCCCGGTCTTGCGTCAATAAATAGAATGGGTTAGAGATGATCGTTAAGAGGGTGAAGCCTTACTCAACACACAGTTTAAATGTAATTACGGTAAGAAAAGCGTGGGAACCACGTTTATTGCATTAAACTAAGAATGCTCAAAAGGTATTCATAGTTTAATTCTTGTTAGAATGTTTAACCATGCAAACTCTTCAAGGCAGGAACATCCAGTGAGAGTCTGTCTGTCGTCTCTGTCTCTCTCTTTTTCTCTGTCTCTCTCTGTCTCTTTGTCTCTCTCTGTCTGCCTCTCTCTGTCTCTGTCTCTCTCTTTTTCTCTGTCTCTCTCTCTCTCTTTGTCTCTCTCTGTCTCTGTCTCTCTCTGTCTCTGTCTGTCTCTCTCTGTCTCTCTCTGTCTCTCTTTCTCTCTTTCTCTCTCTCTCTTTTTCTCTCTCTTCTCTCTCTCTTCTCTCTCTCTCTCTCTCTCTTCTCTCTCTCTCTCTCTTTCTCTCTCTCTCTAAGGCTAGATTCAACAAATAATTTGAACATCAGAATACAGTAGTTAAAATATAATACAACAGGTACAGCAAGGCTAGAAGGCAAGGCATAAAGAGCTAGTTATTATCTGTACTCACTGATAAGTAAGCACTAGATAGGGTATGAATACATGCATGTATCATTTAATAACAAAACATATTTTTTTCAACAGATTATGAAAAGTTGCTTTGGTCCAGATGTGGCCTTTGCTCTGGAGAAGGCAACCTTTGACATAGGAAAGATGTGCGAGGATAATGTGCAGGTATGTGTTGGCCTTTATATAATATTATACAGTATTACACTTAGATTCGGTCTCTACTCACTATGAGGGGTATCCCAGATGGAACATGAATGGTTGGGCATGTTTCATTTCACCTAATGCCACTGTTCATCTAGCAGGAAATAGGTATCCTGGCATTAGACAACTGTTGTGAAGCTGCATCTTAGCAAGTGCTCAATATCAAGTACTGTACCTGCAAAAAGTATGTCTTATACGTACAGTATCTTTAGTGTACACTCTGCTTTAGGCCCATATCAACAAGGACTTTCTGTTCGACTGTACCCATTTAAAAACTAGCAAATAGGACACCAAGGGGGACCCCATAGCAATGCAATCTACCTATTTATTCATGCACCCATTGGGACTCTGGAAGGGTGCCTTCCAGTACCTTCTGAATGCTTTGAGTAGCTCCCTTAATGTGCCTTGTGGGATCGCAGGCATCAGGAGTGAGAGCGTTTCTTGATGTTGAGTCTCTGTTCACCAATGAGCCCGTGAATGAGTCTATTGGAATGATGATGTGCAGATTTGATTTTTGTTACTGCTGGCGGCTAGTTTATTATGCACCCCATACTCATCCTGTGAGTGGTAGTGCAAAAAAGCATTACAGAGGGCACAAAAGGTCTTTATCAGACCTCATCTTAAATTATTATATAAACAATTTCATCTATCCTTCACACCTTATAGTTACATGTGCAGAGTTGATCAGGATCCTGTTTTTACTTCCCCTGATATTCCAGAAGGCACACAGTAGACAGTACTTAATGTCGGTAGCTTTCAACTTAGTGGCTAAGTCATGCTATCTAGTTACCAACATCACCTGCCTGTAACCACTGGTAATTGCTATTACCTGTTTGTTAACATACATTTAATTGTTTATTGAAACTTTTCAGAACACACTTTCCACCGTCTTCCAGCCAATCGAGACCCCATTGCCGACACGCACAAGGAGGGTATGTATAGCATCCTACTATTACCCATCTCCACATCCCCCCCCCCCCCCCTCAAAAAAAAAGAACACAATTAGGCGAGTACATATACACATGACCAAGAGTATGGGAAGATGGGGTACCACAAGCATAGCTTTCATCCTGTAACTACACTTAAGGAATTACACTTACATATGACTCCCAGAACTGAAAGACAAGAGCTCCGAGGAGAGGTTAGAGGCATTAAATGTGCCAAAAGTAGAAGATAGAAGAAAAAGAGGCGATATGATCACTACATACAAATTAGCAACAGGCATTGATAAAATTGATAGGGAAGAATTCCTGAGACCTGGAACTTCAAGAACAAGAGGTCGTAAAGTAGATTTAAACTAACTAAACAAAGATGCCGAAGAAATATAAGAAAATTCACTTTTGCAAACAGTGGTAGATGGTTGGAACAAGTTAGGTGAGAAAGTGGTGGAGGCCAAAACCGTTAGCAATTTCAAAGTATTATATGATAATTTCAAAGCATTATATGACAAAGAGTGCTGGGAAGACGGGACACCATGAGCGTAGCTCTCATCCTGTAACTACACTTAGTTAATTACAGTACTTAGGAAATTACACACACACAGCATTAGAGTGGTGAAGAAACCAAGAGATATGATTATTACACACAAGATACTGCCTATGTTCAGTAATTCAAATCATGTGAGCCCCACCCTCATTCAAGTTAGCTAACTTTTTTGCAGGAATGTCAGAAAAAAATCAGAAATTAGTTTATTCAAATTTTTAATTTTGGCAGAAGTCTCGGTAAACTGAATTTATATTCAAGTTGAGAAATCAAGGACTTGTGAGCTCTAACATATTAAAATTTCTTATTCAGTATAACCTTTTAACCCTATATTCCTATTTGGGTAAAAGGTCAAAATGGGTAAACCAAACAAAAAAGTTAATTAATTCTGATTACAGTACTTGGAAATTCAGGTTGCTGGGATCTGAATTACAGAGCTCTTCCAGTACTGAGGGGAATAGACAATGAGGATAAGACAGCTTATTTAAATTGAAAGGGAGATAGAGTAAAAGATATCAGTGGAAGCTGCGTCATTCACTTCCGTCATAGTTTCACTTCAGTCATTGAGAGGAAGTCATTGATTAATGGCAAGGGTTACTGGACAGTAGTAAGGAGGCTAGTAAGAGTTTTTGCATTGCTCTTCACTATGTAGACGGGTTCCAAGAGGTAAAGCTCAATCCTACAGGAAGAAATAAGGGAGTACACACACTTTACAATATCATACTCGTTATTCTTCATTCATACTTTAAAAACCAGACATTCACAAGTAGTTCTCTGCTCCTGTAACTGCACACAAGTAATCACCCACACACACACTTTGCTAACCTATCATGACAATAATGAACATTTTAATATTAAACTGAATTTATTGGATACAAATTGTTAATTTTTATCATTTTATGCATTACAGAGCATATTAAAGCTGTCGGATGACGCTTCCCTGGATATAATCATGTGCAATCTTCAGGGCTTGAATTTGGTAAGTGTTTACTTTCTTGCATTTCTCAAGTTTACTTCATACGGTGGTAAATTATAAAAGTAAAAAAAAAAAATCCACAACATAATTAACGATGACATATCCTAACATCTTAAAGTAATATTGTATCTTCTAAGTACCTTGATCATACATTCAAAATTAAAGGCTTTAAGGCATCCTGATGCACAGTAGTTAGCACCTGCACTTTGCAACCAATTTTGACCAGAGTTTGCTTCCCAGGCAGGGTGAGATATTTGGGTACATTTCCTTACACAAGATGTCTCTTCACCTAGTCGTAAATAGGTGCCTGGTAATTAGTCGACTTGTTAGTTGTATCCTGGAGAAGATCCTTTGTTGGCTTAATAGGCATCATGATAATCCAAATGGGCATAATTCTGTTGTTGTTTCTCCAATTACATTTTCTTAATGGAGTTCATGCTTCACTTTCACCAAGCCCCTCTCCATTATTTTTACTTTTGTTTTAGAACCTCTGTATAACCCAATATTTTACAACCCAACAATACCAACCTTCCCAACACACTGCACTGGGAGTCTAAATATTTAAACTGCTAAGCAGAACCTTCTCACCATTTATACTCTCCAGTATTATCTTACTCCATGTACACTGTACATGGAGTAAGTACACACTAATGTACACACATTAACCTGTACACCTGTTGATTGACGGTTGAGAGGCGGGACCAAAGAGCTAAAGCTCAGCCCCTGCAAGCACAACTAGGTGAGTACATTAAATGTTGCCAGGTCAACATTCCTGATTCTAAAACTTTGTACAGTACTCTGCTTCAACTCGTCTATTATAAAAATCGTCTTCCCTTGTATGAGCTACACATGATGTATAAATCACAAATCAGTAAATGAAGATGTTTTGGTCCATCCTGGACCATTATCAAGATGTGTAGAGTGGAATTGATAGAAATATAAGGGAAGTGAGCGAGATGAAAGGTGTGATGAATGAAAGAGAAAGATGAAGATAGTAAGATGAAAGGTAGGAATTAAATAAAAGGAAAGAGTAAGATGAAAGAGAAAAAGGATGAAAGAAAAATAGGATGAAAGGAAAAAGAAAAGTTAAGAATAAAGAGAAAAGAGAATTGGGTAAGGGAGAGGAAAAAAGGAATAGGAAATAGTGTATAAATAGAAAAAAGGGGTATAAATAAGAAAAAGTTAGAAAATAGAAAAGAAACCTGCAAGAAGCTAACCTGAAGAAAAAATACAGTAACAAAAGAGACAGGAAAGAGAGCCCAGAGAGGGCAAAGCTAAGTAATATCAAGTTTGTCAAGAAGGATAGGTCATTTAAGTATGTACAGTGAAAGGTTAGTCAATCACAACAAAGCCAGGAATAATGTTCATGTTAGGCTTGTGGTGTATCAGAGCCAAATCGACAAGATGGCGTCTGTGAAGAATAGAGGCAGCAAAGATCATTTTAAAAAGACAAATTTATAAGATGATTTGAACCCCCTAACATGACAGACAAGAGCATTGTTTGTGTCTCCAGGCTTAACACTTCTTTTGTGTTTCTTAAGTCTGTCAGTGTATGGCCAATTTCACCAAGATACTGGAGAGAAAAAGATGAACAGGAAATAAAGTAAACACCCACAGCATTGAAAGCAGGAGAAGCAGTGTGAATCAGATTACTATGAAGCGTGTTAATTGGTCAAAAGACGAGTTTTACAGAAAGTGAATGTACATACCACTGTGCATAGGCTTGCAGTAAACAGGAGAAACCAGGCACAGAGCTGTGAGCATGAACATGTAGGAAAGGAGGACAGAATTATATTCCATTCAACTTTGAAATCAATGGGAGCCAGATTGCTGAGAAAGGAGAAGAAAGGCTAGTAAATTCTAGCGTAATGAGAATATAGAGCAAAAATATCAACATAGCGAAGCCAGAGAGAGGGACACATGTCAATAGTGGGAAGAAGAACGGTTTCAAAGTGCTCCATATAGAGATTGGTAAGAACCAGAGAGGGTGGGGGGACAAAGTTTGAGAGAAGTATTTTCCATTGAAAGAGAAGGAGTTAGTCATCACAGAGTTTGATGAGTTTGAGGAAAATGTCAGTAGGAAGAAGACTATGAAGAAGACTCTCAGTTCCCTTCTAAGAAAAGAGAGAGAGATCATCATGGGGGAACATTAGTAAAAAGTGAACCAACATCAAGACTAAACATCTTACAGGAGGGCTGCAGGAACAATCTTTCGATGAAGTCCTGAGAGAGAGGCAGGTGGGTCGCAGGAGAAAAAGTATCAGGCTGCTACTCATATATTTTGAGACTGACTTCCAATATGTTATACTGTACCTCCGTCCTCCATTATATATTAGGTGCAAATTTTATCCAATCAGTCTTTGTACAATGGTGTAAACATATATCAAAATTTTGTCTCTCCTTCAAAATATCCAAATAATCCTGACAGCACTTCCTTAAACAGGTTAAACCAAATTACAAAATGAACTACAACACAGTGCCTCAATTGATTCAAGACTCTGAACTCGACCAGAAGATGAAAAGTGACTTAACCGAGAAGGCAGCACTCTGCAGACAGCATCAAGAAGAGATCCAGGAGCTTTTCACACAAAACAACAA
Organism: Procambarus virginalis; assembly: GCA_020271785.1. NCBI lineage: Eukaryota > Metazoa > Arthropoda > Malacostraca > Decapoda > Cambaridae > Procambarus > Procambarus virginalis. The sequence goes on from WNGS01163519.1 coordinate 13,980,606, forward strand.
GACAACTCCAATCGATGGCCTCATTACAGGGAGCGCCTACATAGGGTGTCTAGTTCATGAAGGGCTGGGAGTTTGCAAAAAGCATGAGCAGCAGCACTATGCTTCTGTGTTCAAGTAAATACAACCTTAGGATGAGACACTTGCATTTGCCTTTTTTTTCATATCAAATAATTATTAGAATTATTATATTGTGAGTATCCTGGCATGGTTGGTATAGAAGCATATAATATTTAGAGATGCAAACTCCACAAAAAAATATTTGAATTTGGAGAGTCACCACCAATAATTGGCAAGCAATCACAGCTTCTAACCAGTTTCACCCAGTTCCAAAGAACACTTGTGGGGTGTAACATGATTGTATTACCCATACACACTGAATTATCAATGAATTTATAAATGTAACTGATAATTCTGTGTCTGGGGTAACAAAAGTGCATGTGTTCTACCCACAAATGTTCTCAGGAATTTGGTAAAACTGGTCAGAAGCTGTAAAATGTAGCTAATAACTAGCATAAGTATTTCAATAATTGGCAAAAATACAATTTCAGTATATCAATATTCGGCATAATTCTTGGTAGATTTTCATGTACCAGTCGTTTTTGGAGTCCCTGACTGAGCTAGCAGTGATTTTGAGCCCAAATAGCTTTCTTTTTATTACATGTATTAAAGATTATATACAGCACTTACTATTTATTTTGTTTAACATTAGTAAGCTTGTATGAGGATGTAAGAAAATAGAAAAGATGGTTTTTAACCATCAAGAGAACAGAACATTGCAAGCATTGTTGTTACTCCAGTAACAATGAAGAGGTTGTCTCACATTTATCATGTAATGAAATACCAAGCCAAGATGTAGATTTTAATAAAATTCAATATTTTGCTTGCAAGAACATAAAATCACAAATTACCGTAAATTGGCTTGACAAGGCCCTCGAGTCAAAATATCTCCTAATAAGAGTTTATTCTCAACTTGCTATTACTCAACATGATCAGCACTTAGTTTAAATGTGTTTTGAAGAGATTACTAACTTTATACAAAATCTGACAGAAAAACTATAAATGAACTCTGCCATAATTCCTAAACTAGTAAGATAGTAGAGTATCTTATGATCAATGAAAATTAAATCATTTATGCTAGAAACTTTTGTATATATTCTACTGAAACTTTACTTATATAGAAAATATTTATTATTTATAATTAAAAACAAAAATATAAGAACTTTAATTTTCATCATATTTATTGATACAGTGCATAAAAATCAAGGTCTGCCGTGCTGAATCGGGATAAGCTACACATAAATATCAACAACTTGCTATAAAGCTTCACATTATGCATTCACTAAAACTGAAAAAAGTTTAAGTAGTTTATACAAGAATATTAGAGACAACAAATTGTGGGTAATTTAAATTCATGTAGATTGCACAAATTGGTGCATCAACTAATGTAGTTGAATCTCAAAGTATAAATTATTGTATACTAAATCTGCACCAGACTCCCTGACAAATTACTGTGCACTTAATCTATCGACTTGTTTCTGTAACAAAAGTGGCAAGATTTCAATACAATCATTTGAAAGTCTCAGGATTAGTTGTTGATTGAACCATATCACAAACCTAATTATTTTTAAAAGATGAACACTCAAATGAAGTTATAACCAACAAATGGTCATAACTGAGAGTAAAACTTTGCCCCATAGACACATACAATACTGGGATAAACTATTTCAAGTAACATTTTTTTTTATAAAAAACACATTTTGAAAAGTATTGCAACATATTAATTGAACCAACATAATATATACATCCTTCATCACCATGTGCGGCATGTTACATGACAACAGGAGGGCATCAGGACTATTGTAACGTACTGCTGCCCCAGTTACGACTGTTATATTTGCTATACGAGCTAAGAGTATTTTACATTGCTGTAAGCAAAGTACTGTAGCCAAGATTGTATGGATATTTAGCACACAAACCAATACAGATTCTGTTCTTGTGGTTACTAAAAATGCCTAAAACACCAAATCATTAGCAGTAACTACCTACCCCGCTCGTTTCCTTTCACCCTACCATAATAAATAAGTCACGAGTGCCTCAGACAGTGGCAGTTGTCTGTGAGACTAAACGCCCTGCTTGGTCCACCTGTAAAGTGACCTTTGCCAGCTAAACCATTTATTTGTTGTTTTGCTTTTGATGTATTTCAAGAGTATCAGAGCAAGTCTTAATAATATTAATAATAATATTATTATTATTATCAGCATTATTATTATTATTATTATTATACTAAGATGTAATTTAATTTGAACAGTTAATAATGAAGTAATAGTTAAACTGATTTTATACACCAAATGCTTCTGTTGTCAATGTTTAGGGTTTGATGTATAAACTGTATACAAAATATTGTTATTTATCAATATATATGTTCCTTTAACACTAGGTATCTTTGTCCTTCATAGGAACTCTCACTAGACATACAACAAATCTGGCAGGCTGACAAGAAGTCTCTGGAGAGAACACACAATGAAACTACTCAAAGTAGTTTGATACTCAAAGTAGTTCAAAGTAGTGGCCTAACGATAATTGCTGTATAAAACCATAACATCAAACCAATAACCTTCAATGCACAAGGGTTTCTCAAGGTGGTTTATATCTAGAACAAAGTTGTACTTCATAATTTAATTCAATAATTTAAAATTTTATAATACACTGTATGTATACGTTTACATAATATCTGTACAAACACTTGTAAAAATATAATTTTGACGTTTCATACAAGATAATTTAAGATAATTTATACTGTATTTTAAAATATAAAGGGTTATAATTATATAACAACCTGGCTTTTTAGTCACGATAGCACTGCATAGTCCACCACCGAGTAGTATGGCAATTATCAGGAGAAAGTGCTAAGCCAATATGAATATATAACACTTAGAAAGAGAATATGAGGATAAGGATTTGGTATAAGATAGAGGAAAGGAATGGTGCCGAACCACTGGGACAGTCAGGGATTGAATGTCAACCCGCTAGACGCGAGACCGCCACTCTACCATCCAGGCCGAGTGGTTGAGTTCAGTAGCATGGAAATAATAAAATGCATTTACAAATTATGAAATTTCATATGCATAATTTATTATATATAAAAATTATGCATAATTTCATATAAAGTTTTGGTGGCTCATATATGAGTGTTGATAAAACATATTGATTTAATTAACTTTAATAACAATCAAATCTACCTTTTCTACCGGCAACATCACCGTGACAAGGTAACTGTGGAAAGGAGGATAGAAGCACAAACCAGTGAATCTGTACGATGGTACAACATGGTTGCAGCTGGCAATCCCAATCATTATGGCCGAAGAGGAGGAGGTCGAGAGAATCGGTAATAGCGAGAATCCGTCTTGGATACAAATATCCATGGAGATATGGAATGGAAACAACATTTGATCAGCAAAGTTGCAGAATCTGTGGTGAGAGTGATGGACACCTCCTTGACCACTATCTACGTGAATGTGAACACCTGAGAGACATCAGAAGTATGTGCAGAATAATACACCCCACATTGTTTGAGTTAGGAAAACACTATTTGTCAAATATTGATACTATTCTTAAAAGATTTCCCCATTTTGCACCCGCAAGATAACATAAGCTTTTAAGGGTTGATAGATGTTAATCTTCTTGTTTGAGGAGCTGTTCACTTGAGACAGTTAAGCAAGTCCCAGCTGTATCTGGGTACAAGTAGACAGGATGAACAACCTAATGGGTTTTCTTCCTTTTGGGGAGTGTTGTACATGCTGCTAAGGTGGTATGTCCACTCACAAGATGAGTGGCGCTGCCCAATAAACTCGCCCCTCAGGGCAAAATTTAAAAAATTTAAATTTAAATAAAAATTTTATTTAAAAATTTGCATAAAATAGTTTTTCATATTTATTTAAACACCAAAATATTTATTTGTAATTGGTAATGCTGCAACTATTTGAGAAACCCTTTTAAAAACGGTACAGTATTGCTGATCCTCCATAGTGGGCCTCTCATTATAGTACTGCTGAGCTTCTAGAAGCCTATTGTTATGACATTAGCAAATTATTACAGATACTCTACATATTTATTTGAAAATTCTTACAATATTAAGAGCTTTAATCAATATTATAAAAATAAATTCATTCAGGTTCTAGTTCAAAATGACCTAAAACAGAATTAGTTTAATTATACAATATATATATAAATTTGTTTTAAATAATTTGAACAATAAATACAGTTACCATCAAACAGCTAAATAATTTAAAATCCATCAACTTCACCTGCTTTTCTAAAATCGGAGTTAGCATAGATTTTCCCATTGCGTTCACGGGAGATGGCACAAACCACAGACCCTCCTATGCCAAACATCTGTGTCTCATGACCAATAGTATGCATACCAGCAACAATTTCCTGGAAAATAAACAATTTATGTTATAGAGAATACTGTACTGTAAATACTCTCTATGACATTTGCTCCACATAGAATTCTAATTGAAATTAAAATTGTAAGTGATGAGTATAAATGTTAACACGATAGAGTATCTTCGGGCAAGTAAAAGTCGATACACTACAAAAATTACTGAAAAAAAGTAAACAAAATACATGGTTTGAGTGTAATGAATATGAAGAACACATTTGTGAGTAATACACTCAGTTGCTTCCAAAGGTAAGATCCTGCTGACCTCTGGTTAGGAACTGCCATTTGTGTACTGGGTGTCCCAGGTGGGTCATGATGGTACTAGGGACATACTTAAGGACACTTCAGTCCAGAATGTAGACTAGAAAGAGTTTTACATAAACTCGAAAGCCTTTCCATGCAAAACTTTGCTACACTGAGATTGCCGAGCTGTACCCTGACTGAAGCCTTAAATGCCAAGACAGTATTCCAGATAAAAAATCAACAGAAATAAATTCTCAGGAATAGTTGGGAGCAAAGGGACGCCATGTTTGAGAAGCTGATGGCTTCCTGTTCTTGTTGAAGACACTAAAGATAGCAGCTCTCGGGTAAACCCACTAGGTTACAACCAACTGCCAACACATGCTGAAACTAATATAAAAGAGACCGTCAGCCTAACCAACCCACTTTCTGCCTGAATTGTAGACTAAGAGAGAACTCCCATCAAGCATAGGAAAGACATGGAAGGAAGGATGACGTCGAGCAACCAAGTATATGCTTATAAAATTGCTTTTCTTATGATCTCTAAGCTAAAGTTCTAAGTAAGGTTCCCTTGGTATCTTCCCTATGCCATCTGGCCTGGACTTGACCATGGCACCGACAAAATGCTAGATTGAATGACTCGACTTCAGAATGACACATCATCATTTGAGCTGTGGTGCTCTAAATGCTTTTGCTCCTTCAATAACCTTTGTGATCTGTTGGCCATATTACATATTGATAACACTGCATGTAGAAGTACAGAAAAAAGGGAAGTTCAGACAAAAATGGCTCTTTCTTACAGCACAGAAATAAATGAGGAATGTTGAAAGATTCATAAACATTTGTATATTTAGTGCCATGGTATGTAATCCATTATCAATAAACCTTTTATTTTTGCATCTATACTCTAGAACATCCATTTGCAAACATTCTGACAAAAAATTTATAGTTATAACCTAAAGAATAACTGGAAAACATATAGAGAGTATAAACATTTTAGGCATCATTCAGAGGGGGTTCTAAGTGGCCCAGGACATTTACAGTCTGGTATGGGGCAAATATTTTAGTGTTAACAATTTGGGTAGTGACATCTGGGAGAGAGTTGGTGTAGTGGCCAACTAGTAGTTTTATAACAGAAGAATACGTGGTGACTAATTGAATTCAAGTATTGTATGAAGGAAGTATTTTGAATATAGAAGATTGAGCCTTTTAGAAGGTATTTCCAGACTGAAATAGAAATTATTAATTTTTTTCTTTACTTTACTTATGGCATAGTGTGGGAAGTTTAAAAATATCTTCGCTGCATTGGGGATGAAAAGTTGTACTGGCCAGGTGGGATTTAGATCATGTTCTAGGAAGAACTGGACATTGCCCAAGCTACAGTGTAACGACCAAGAAGTTTTATCTCAGAAAATATAATGCAATAAGCACAGAAGTTATCATGACCACTTCAAGCTGAAATACTATCCAATCTAAAGATTTATTGCATGTATAAGCAGATGTTAAATTCCATTATGCAGAATTAGGATGTAAACTATGTATTCACT
>WNGS01163519.1:14008897-14030867 GCA_020271785.1 Procambarus virginalis
CTTCCTCAGACCTGTGGGTGCTTCTTCAGACCTGTGGGTGCTTCTTCAGACCTGTGGGTGCTTGGTCAGACCTGTGGGTGCTTCTTCAGACCTGTGGGTGCTTGGTCAGACCTGTGGGTGCTTGGTCAGACCTGTGGGTGCTTGGTCAGACCTGTGGGTGCTTGTTTTGACCTGTGGGTGCTTGGTCAGACCTGTGGGTGCTTGTTTAGACCTGTGGGTGCTTGGTCAGACCTGTTGGTGCTTGGTCAGACGTGTGGGTGCTTGTTTAGACCTGTGGGTGCTTGGTCAGACCTGTGGGTGCTTGGTCAGACTTGTGGGTGCTTGGTCAGACCTGTGGGTGCTTGGTGAGACCTGTGGGTGCTTGGTCAGACCTGTGGGTGCTTGGTCAGACCTGTGGGTGCTTGGTCAGACCTGTGGGTCCTTGGTCAGACCTGTGGGTGCTTGGTCAGACCTGTGGGTGCTTGGTCAGACCTGTGGGTGCTTCGTCAGACCTGTGGGTTCTTCGTCAGACCTGTGGGTGCTTGTTAGACCTGTGGGTGCTTGTTTAGAACTGAGGGTGCTTGTTTTGACCTGTGGGTGCTTGATCACACCTGTGGGTGCTTGATCACACCTGTGGGTGCTTGGTCAGACTTGTGGGTGCTTGGTCAGACCTGTGGGTGCTTGGTCAGACCTGTAGGTGCTTGGTCAGACCTTGGGTGCTTGTTTTGACCTGTGGGTGCTTGGTCAGACCTGTGGGTGCTTGGTCAGACCTGTGGGTGCTTGGTCAGACCTGTGGGTGCTTGGTCAGACTTGTGGGTGCTTGGTCAGACCTGTGGGTGCTTGGTCAGGTCTGTGGGTGCTTGGTCAGACCTGTGGGTGCTTGGTAAGACCTGTGGGTGCTTGGTCAGACCTGTGGGTGCTTGGTAAGACCTGTGGGTGCTTGGTCAGACCTGTGGGTGCTTGGTCAGACCTGTGGGTGCTTGGTCAGACCTGTGGGTGCTTGGTCAGACCTGTGGGTGCTTGGTCAGACCTGTGGGTGCTTGGTCAGACCTGTGGGTGCTTGGTCAGACCTGTGGGCGCTTGGTCAGACCTGTGGGTGCTTGGTCAGACCTGTGGGTGCTTGGTCAGACCTGTGGGTGCTTGGTCAGACCTGTGGGTGCTTGGTCAGACCTGTGGGTGCTTGGTCAGACCTGTGGGTGCTTGGTCAGACCTGTGGGTGCTTGGTCAGACCTGTGGGTGCTTGTTTTGACCTGTGGGTGCTTGGTCAAACCTGTGGGTGCTTGGTCAGACCTGTGGGTGCTTGTTTTGACCTGTGGGTGCTTGGTCAGACCTATGGGTGCTTGTTTAGACCTGTGGGTGCTTGGTCAGACCTGTGGGTGCTTGGTCAGACCTGTGGGTGCTTGTTTTGACCTGTGGGTGCTTGGTCAGACCTGTGGGTGCTTGATCAGACCTGTGGGTGCTTGTTTTGACCTGTGGGTGCTTCGTCAGACCTGTGGGTGCTTGTTTAGACCTGTGGGTGCTTGGTCAGACCTGTGGGTGCTTGGTCAGACCTGTGGGTGCTTGACCACCCACTGTTGGCACCCACTGTTGGCACCCACTGTTCTGAACAGGCACCCACTGTTGGCACCCACCAACAGTGGGTGCCAACAGTAGGTGCCCATATTGCTTTTTAAGCAAGTTTTCTTTCATTTTGTTTTGTACTAAAAATCATCGAAATTAGCAATATTTTGACGTTTATCATCCACTTTTCCTTTATGTGATATAAACCAAATATCAACGATTTAGGCAATATTTAGTCGTTTTTCCACGTTTTTGTGAATTTTCAGTTTATTGTTATAAATTCATTAAATATACGATAAAAATGATGCAAAATCATAATTGATTACAAATTAACCTTAAATGCTTCATTTTCAATCAACTATTTGTACCTCGTTAAAATACTGAGTAAGATATTGAATAGCACCCACCGTTCTGAACAGGCACCCACCGTTCTGAACAGGCACCCACTGTTCTGAACAGGCACCCACTGTTCTGAACAGGCACCCACCGTTCTGAACAGGCACCCACTGTTCTGAACAGGCACCACTGTTCTGAACAGGCACCCACTGTTCTGAACAGGCACCCACCGTTCTGAACAGGCACCCACCGTTCTGAACAGGCACCCACCGTTCTGAACAGGCACCCACCGTTCTGAACAGGCACCCACTGTTCTGAACAGTGTTCTGAACAGGCACCCACTGTTCTGAACAGTGTTCTGAACAGGCACCCAATGTTCTGAACAGGCACCCACTGTTCTGAACAGGCACCCACTGTTCTGAACAGGCACCCACTGTTCTGAACAGGCACCCACTGTTCTGAACAGGCACCCACTGTTCTGAGCAGTGTTCTGAACAGGTCTGATCACGCACCCACAGGTCTGAACAAGCATTCACAGGTCTGATCAAGCACCCACAGGTCTTATCAAGCACCCACAGGTCTGATCAAGCACCCACAGGTCTGATCAAGCACCCACAGGTCTGAACAAGCACCCAGAGGTCTGACCAAGCACCCACAGGTCTGAACAAGCACCCACAGGTCTGATCAAGCACCCAAAGGTCTGATCAAGCCCTCTTTCCCTTCCCTTTTTCACAGCCTTCGTCACTATACAATCGAAGACTAGAAGGAAGTGGTCGCTGGCTCCCACGGGCAATCCATAATCAATTCTCTCAATGTCCATCTCGCTCTATGTGAAGGCCAGCCCTTGCTGGCTGATTGCACAGCCATCCATCCGGCTCCTCGCTTGTGCGTGTGAGAGAGTGCATGGGTGTATGTGAGGATGTATGTGTGTGTGTGTGTGTGTATATGTTAGTGAAAGAGCGTGTATGTATGTTTAACACCCACCTCCTAATGTATGTTTTACAGTAAAACCTTGATAAATGTTCTCTTTGCCCATTATTATGCATTTCTTTAGAGGGTTAGTTGTAAAATAAACACCCACGCGTGTGAGCTTGGCCCTCACACACATGGGGTCAGTGGTTCGAGTCTGCTAGATCTCAGGCTAATGGGTATTTGTGTCACTGATATATAAGACGTCAGAGGAAGACCGGATTCTCCGGAAGGGGGGTCCCGTCCCCCCCCCCCCGACCCAAACAGTCGACGACCCCTCCTGCAGGCTGGGGGTCACCATGGCGTGTTGTCAAAGCCTTTGACTGTACACCGTTGGCCTGGTTGCCTTTGCCTCTAATTGTCACTATATTTTCCTCCTAATGTATTTATGTACCCATTGCGGGCCTTTCATCAAAAGCTTTTGATGATTCAACGATTTTAAAAATGGTAAATCCTGATGTAGATTTCGAAAAGTGAAATAACAGAGAGGGAGAGGGAGAGAGAGAGAGAGAGAGAGAGAGAGAGAGAGAGAGAGAGAGAGAGAGAGAGAGAGAGAGAGAGAGAGAGAGAGAGACAGACAGACAGACAGACAGACAGACAGACAGACAGACAGACAGACAGACAGACACAGACAGACAGACAGACAGACAAACAAATAGATGTACTGAAAACAGAGGGATAGATACTGAGATCGATAACCAGATAGTTAAACAAGAGAAAGCAACAGATTAAATTAATAGTAAACCACAAAAGAAAATCGAGAAAAAGATACATCAATTAAGAACCAATTTATCAACGTTTCGTTGTGTTTCTCTGGGCGACCAGACGCCCACCGCTGATTGGCTACCCGTGATTACTCCCCGAGGAGTGCTGGACCAATGAGAGAAATCATGTGGCTCTTACAGACGAGGAGTCACAATAACGTGGCTGAAATATGTTGACCAGAACACACACTAGAAGGTGAAGGGACGACGACGACGTTTCGGTCCGTCCTGGACCATTCTCAAGTCGATTGTGAATGGCTTGAGAATGGTCCAGGACGGACCGAAACGTCGTCGTCCCTTCACTTTCTCGTTTTCACACATGTGTGTGGAGCACTAGACAGGGAGCACCCGTCTAGCTGTGTCAATGGTTGTACCAGGATACATATAGTTTATCCTCGTACAATCATTCAACTTTAGCAGCATTTTACAACCAAGAATGTAAATATGATCAAATATGTTGAGTGCTATATAGAATGTGTTATAATCAGTGATGAATTCCAGAGGGGGTCCTTCAGGTCCTCGTCCTCGTCCTCGTGGGTGACCTCGTGCCTCTGGCGCCTTACAGCCAGCTCCTCCTGATAGATGGGGCTTGATAGCCTAGGAAAGGCAGCTCATCTACGAGAAGGAAAACCCCTGACTTCAAACCTCCGCTGCCTCGCGGCCATATCCACTTTTGGCCCGGACTTCAGGGAGTCAACCTCGAAGAAAAATCCGGAGCTGGAGCCCCGCTAAGGCAGTTCGTTGTTGACTTCAACCTCGTTCTGGCAGCTCCTGTGACGGCGCTGGAACCAAGCATATTGGCGTTTGTCTTTCCATTGGAATCCTTCAGCATCGTGGAGAGGAGGGGAAGACCTGCTGCATGGGTAACAGCTTCTCCTCCATATCGACCTACCCTGGCTTTGCGCCCTGGAGAGGACATTCCAGCCTCGGCAACCAGAACGCAGCTCTATAGTCTCCCGAGACTGATGGATACCTACTACTAAATTAAGGATGCACAATGAAGATTATGTTCTTGTATAATTGACTCAACAAACCCAGTATAAGGTTGGTTAATGCAACGTGACACATAAGAGACGGTAATAGGGTGTTATCGTAGGACTTCTCTGCTTACTATATCATTAAGTTAGGGAGGGGAGAGCTGACACAGGCGCACACAGCTTGCAGTATCCGTTGCCTAGCCAGTTATGTATCTTCTTGTGTGTCATGGCAATATTATATTATATATTTGTAGAGAATTATGTATCATATTACTCAGCTGATTGGACGTCAAGGAATCAAACGTCTGAGTCAGGAATTGATCAAAGCAACGGTTAAAAGGATGTATTTTATATTTGTGAAATGGTCATAACCAATCACGGAGAATTAGATTTTAAATCATCCAATAAGAGTTCATTTTAGGAGAGGGGTCGCCATGTTCAGAGGGGAATATAACGACCAATGCTGACAGATGGTGGTATTGAGACATCAATGTGTCTCCGTGCTTAGTGAGGAGTTGTGTGGTTGTAACCAAGTGTCGGGAACGGTGAATGGTGACTTGGGGCACCCCTGAGGCACCCCTCAGGCACCCCTGAGGCATTCCTGGGGCACCCCTTGAGGCACCCCCAGTGTGTATGGTCTGCCACTGGATTATGTCACGGTTTGTTAATATTAATTCTTGTGGGTGGCCTCGAAGGATGGGTGGGACTCCTGGGGGGAGGTCACCACTCCCCCTTGTTAAGTGTTTCTGTTGTATTACCACCAGGCCCTTCACGTCTTACCAGTGTCCAGGGGTTGGGTAGTTAGTACACCAACAAGTGAGAGACTAAGGGACACAAACATCCTTGTTGTACATTTTAAAACCATGATACATAATTTATATATATGTGTGTAAATCACGAAAATTAACACGTGATGAAAAATGTGACAGTGTCAGACCACGGAGGAAGAATTGAAACAGGAATTTCCTGAAGTACTTTCGTATATTAATAACACATCTTCAGAAGGACGAAGCATGACAGGTGGCCGTGACAATAGCAAGATCTGCTATTGTACTGCAACAGGCCTGCACCTGTGTTGCAGTACACACCAGGGGTCTCTGGGCTGCCGCACATATGACTTCCCTATAACAACACACACCCTCTCTTACGTTCCCCTTGTCTATGTATGAAGGCAACGGACATAACTCTGCACACCTTGATACATGTTCCCACATCATCTCTGGGACCCTACAGCGTCGAAGACGTACTTAGGTTCAACAATACTGGATTGTATAACCTACACAAGAGCTGCCAACTGTGTTCACGCGGTGTGTTCCAGGCTCCTGGGGTCCACAACGGCTCCACAACCAGACAGGGTTCAGGGGGTAAAAGCCGTAACCTGGTCCATAGGTGTGGACCTTAACATTCAACATATTATTACACCACGGCATAACGTGGTTATGGCCCTGTCCTTGTGGCACTCCGGCGGCACCCTCATCTAATTCTCTCCAGGTAATAATTAAACCGCAGGTGTGTTATGTTCGCCGGCGGGTGTTGACGGTGTGGAGAGCAGGTGTGGGAGCACTGGTGACCTCGTAGGTAAATATATATATACATACCTCTTCGTCACAGATGTGGGGGGGGGGGGCAATGTTTGGGGAAGACATCTTGGAATGGTCTCCATCCGGCTGATATAATATTTTGTAGACCCATCTGAGAGAATACATTGTAGAACCACCTGTCATATTATATTATAGATCCCACCTGCTATAATATTTTATAGTCGTACTTTGCTACCACACAAATATAGCGTCCCACCACTGTATTACCGCTCAGGTAGGTGCTGTGATTGGCCCTCTCTCTCAGGTGGGTGCTGTGATTGGCCCTCTCTCTCTCAGGTCAGGGGGTGCTGTGATTGGCCCTCTCTCTCAGGTGGATGCTGTGATTGGCTCTCTCTCAGGTGGGTGCTGTGATTGGCCCTCTCTCTCAGGTGGATGCTGTGATTGGCTCTCTCTCAGGTGGGTGCTGTGATTGGCCCTCTCTCTCAGGTGGATGCTGTGATTGGCTCTCTCTCAGGTGGGTGCTGTGATTGCCTCAGGAGGAAGGAGACTGCCCTCTCTCTACCGGAAATCATTGATGGGAATTAACTGGGAAGTCTGGGAGATGCAGCACAACGAGACACGATCCAATTCACCAGCAACACTCACCGCTGTTACATATGTACTCACCAAATTGTGTTTGCGGGGGTTGAGCTCTGGCTCTTTGGTCCCGCCTCTCACCTGTCAATCAACTGTAACATTACCAAGGTGCAGAGTGTTGTTTCAGTCTGGTAATCTGAAGTAACCAACCAGAATGTTTCTACCATTTATACAACCAAACTACTCGTTAATGAAGCATCTTTATTAAAGGTGTTTTTTTGGTCAGCTCTCAACTAAATTTTTTATCAAGAACCGTCGCAACTATTGAAAGGGAGGAGGGTGGTTTGCAGTTGGTAACTACTAGTTTAGGATCATCAGCTTGTTGGTGAGCGCAGGGCCTGGGGCTAGGGGGGGGGGGTAGGAGAGGGAGGGGTTGCTAGTGGATGCTTACATCTTGAAGAAGAAAAGATCTTTCACAGTCTAGTTCGCGGACCTTGCTAATATCTACGTTGCAGACGAGGAAGTATTTTATTATATTACTTTACATTATTATTATCAATATTATCACATTAATATGGATTCATCACATTAATACAAAATTCTCATTATACATCACGTTAATGGGATTTTTTTTTGAGCATCTGAAGGGAAACGATGGAGGTGGAATTGGAAGACTATAACCCCCCCCCCCTTCCAGAGTTCAAGGGGGGTGGGGTGGAAGGCCTTGTGGGTAACCCCTGACAACACCTCAAGGGAAGCCTCAGGGACCCTAGAGGATTCAGTTGAATCCCAGGTTGCCATGCTTTTTTGACCATGTGGCGGTGCAGTGATGTAAGTCTTATGCTTCGGAGTACCCCAGAGTGTAAGTTCGAGTCCTTTTCACGGCCCCTGCAAATTTGCTCATTGATTTATCACATCAGTGTGAATTATTATTATATCAACAACAACAGTAAGAGCAACAAAAGCAGATGCAAAAGCAATACAGGTAAATACAATTCGTGCAATTGAGTGCCTTTCAGGGTGCAAGATATTCCTGGCCAGCCCTACCACAATTCACCTGGCACAATGGGGCAATTAACGTCTTCAGGTAGTGGAGGCAGTTTAGCTGGTTGGATTGTATCCCTTGAGCAGTATAGAGAGTCTTGCCCTCCCCCCCCCCCCCGGGTGTCTAGGCTTAATCGATGGTTTGTGATCAGCTGTTGTGGTTGTCATGGTGACGCAGATGCTTAGTCCCGCCGCCGCCAGCTGTCGCTGCTTGCGGCGTGTCGGATCCTCACGTGGTGGGCTCCGGGGGTCACGATGGGCTCCGGGGGGTCACGGTGGGCTCCGGGGGGTCACGGTGGGCTTCGGGGGGTCACGCTGGCCTCCGGAGGTCACGGTGGGCTCCGGGGGGTCACGGTGGGCTCCGGGGGTCACGGTGGGCTCCGGGGAGTCACGGTGGGCTCCGGGGAGTCACGGTGGGCTCCGGTGAAGGACAAGTTGGCCTCTATATCTAACCAAGTCTTAGGTTCGAAGACTCGCGGCAGGTACCGTACGCGGCCGATGTCAGTGTATGCAGCGCGCCAAGAATTCCGCACTTGGAGAAGTTGTCGTATTCACAATTGGAAACTATTGTACGCATGGGAGGTAAATATTTCGTTTAAGTGAAATAGTTGCACTAAGTTAAGTTAGGGGACTCAGTCCATTATACTCAGTAACTGAACTTACACTCGGAAAATGAACTTAAACACACTTGTTAAACTTATCCTGATCAGCAACTTGACTTATATCTAGTAGGCGAAAGCACTTGACTGCGTGAGGCTAGGCTATCATCAAAGGTGTCCTACACAGATATCAAATGTTGTGGAATTAATAAATAATAATAACTATTATTATTATTATTATTGATATCATAACTATTCCCGTCATTTTCATAATTTAAAAATGTATATATTAATAATAGCCATTTTCTTGTTTACATTTTCCCTCAATGCACACTTTTATGTATTGATAATTGGCTAGTGTAGCCTAATAGCAGAAGTGTGAATACATCAATGGTCTCTGTTGTGGGATGAGTTTGTTGTTGTTGTTGTTGTTGTTGTTGTAACGGGTGAGTGTAATAAATATAATATAGTACCTAGTTATTGTGAAAAAGTTAAAAACTTGAAGTGAAAAACTTCAATTTCACAAAAAAGTTAAAATATATGTGAGTTGATTAATGACTCAGGCGGAGAATTGTGTTTGTGTGTGTGTGTGTGTGTGTGTGTGTGTGTGTGTGTGTGTGTACTCACCTAATTGTGCTTGCGGGGGTTGAGCTTTGGCTCTTTGGTCCCGCCTCTCAACTGTCAATCAACTGGTGTACAGGTTCCTGAGCCTACTGGGCTCTATCATATCTACATTTGTGTGTGTGTACTCACCTATTATGTGTACTCACCTAGTTGTGCTTGCGGGGGTTGAGCTCTGGCTCTTTGGTCCCGCCTCTCAACCGTCAATCAACAGGTGTACAGTTTCCTGAGCCTACTGGGCTCTATCATATCTACACTTGAAACTGTGTATGGAGTCAGCCTCCACCACATCGCTTCCTAATGCATTCCATTTGTCAACCACTCTGACACTAAAAAAAGTGTGTGTGTGTGTGTGAAACAATCACAGGGGCTGAGGGAACGACGTGGTTCGCTCGGGATCTCCTAAGGCTGGTGTCTTCACTATTCCAGCTGTCGTTACAGCATGATCCAGCACGCAGCATCCTCCACCACCACCTCCAGGCAACACTTACACAAAGTTTTTCAATCAGGGGAAGTGGGAATATATGTGTCCTTGTGTGGTTCCCTCTCTCTCTCTCATCTTTTGGGGCGCTTTATGTTCATTTTATGAATAATTACTTGGTTTCGCATATTTTTGGTTCCTAAGTAAAGATTTTTGTTTAACAAATTTGAATTGTCGTGGATTTTTTTCATATGTGTTTATGCGTGTTAAGTAATAGATGAATTGACTAGGTCTTTTCTATATTATTCACTTTTGTCTTTAGTTATCTACATCATTCTTGATCTGATCGCTTAATTATTGTAGATTTTGTTCATAATGAGAGATAAACTTTCCCCTTTAATTTCCATATTAGCAGAGCAAATTGATGGAAAGTTGTCGTCCCACAAGACATGTTTGCAGCTGAGTCCTCGAGGGGAACTAGCTCGTCTACGGAAGGGCGCTCACCACCTGCAATAATACCGTTGTATAGCGCTACAACTCCCAAATCAGATCTGTTGTGGAGTACCCGCCACTAATTGGGGATTCCTGTGCACGGTCCTGTCTTAACTTGTGACACAAAATGTGAAGAGAGAGCTGCTTATCTAGCGAAGAGTAAAGTTGAGGTACTTGATCCCTCAATCGACTTGAGAACGGTCCAGGACGGACCTAAACGCCGTCGTCCCTTCACCTTCTAGTGTGTGGTCTGGTCAACATACTTTAGCCACGTTATTGTGACTCATGCACTGCATACTTGACCCAACAATGTGCATGCGAACTCTCCCACACAGACGAGATGTGGCTTGTCTGTCTGTATTCTACAGAATCCAAGGATTTCATACGCTCCATTTAGCTTCTTAGCCAGAGCCTCCCTCGAGAACAGACAAGCAAACAAGAGGTGCGGAAGATAACAACCATACAGATCCCCCCACAGCACAAACACAACAACTAAGACACTCTTACCACCCGACACACACACACACACACACACACACACACACACACACACACACACACACACACACACACACACACACTTATGGAAGACATGTTTGCCAACAGACAGATGACACAATCACGTTGTCACGTCAACAATTAAAACAATTCGTTATGTATGACCAATAAAACACAATATTTAATAAAAAATATTGTTTCTCCACATTGGTACAGAAAACTGGTGTTTTAACTTGCAAAATACAAACTCTAACTCTTTGGTGTGTTAAATAATAATGATAATAATAATAAGTTTGGATTGACACAGGGTTTGGAGTCCCTGTGCCTTCTTTCACCAACTTCGAGGTCACCTCCGGAGCTCACTGTTCCTGCGACGGCGCTGGAACCAATCGTATTGGCGTTGGCTTTTCTATTGGAGACTTTCGGCGCCGTGGAGAAGGGGGGGGGGGGGACCTGCTGCCTGGGTAACAGCTTCTCCTCCGTATCAACCTACCCTTCCTTTGCGCCCTGGAGAGGCCACTCCAGACCGACAACCAGAGCGCAACTCCATAGTCTCCTGAGACTGATGGATGCCTAATAATAATAAATTAAGACGAATCATTTACCTTGGCGCCCAGGAAGACCCAACGTAAACCTAAGCAGTAAGAGACAGCTTCACAAGCACGCCCCATCAAGCAATCTATTGCACGGATAACATGCAAATTCAACAGCCTCTGAATACAACAGCTGCTGTGTAGCATGAATATTAATTAAAGCTTAGTGGGAAAGGTAAAGTGGATGTGTTGCGTGTGTGTGTGTGTGTGTGTGTGTGTGTGTGTGTGTGTGTGTGTGTGTGTGTGTGTGTGTGTGTGTGTGTGTGTGTGTGTGTGTGTGTGTGTGTAAGTGTGTGTGTGGGTGGGTGTTGATGCTTTCTTAAGGAAACGATCTATGTTGGTAATCTCAGGATTGGGGAATGTTTTGTGTTTGGAATAATCTCCTCTTTTGTTGGACTTAATGTTGGTTATTATCTTGTGTGTTAGTGTTGCGTGTTGGTGATAATGCCCAGTGTCGGGGGTGTTGCGTGTGTCGCGGGGGTGTGGAACACCTCAGTACCGCGGGGGGTGTGGTACACCTCAGTACCGCGGGGGGTGTGGTACACCTCAGTACCGCGGGGGGTGTGGTACACCTCAGTACCGCGGGGGGTGTGGTACACTGCGTGAGAAATTTGTCATGTTCGCCAGTGGGAAGAGAAACGGTCTAGTCTAACATGAAAACTTTGAAGATGGAGGAAAAAGAGTTTCCATGTTTCTCAAGAAACAGAATGAGAAGTTGAAGGCGGGAGGGGGGAGAGGAGGAACAGGTAGGGAGAGTGGGGGAATGGGGGGATGGGAGCCGAGGGAGGGGGTTGGATGCAGGGAGGGACAGGGTGGGGGGTTGTGCCCCCCCCCCCCACCCGTCCCATCCAGCCGTCAAACTCCCTATTTATGAGTGGAAAACTTTCCACGCTACTCACAACTGATGACGTTCGAACATTTCTCGAACAGTGCTTCGCGGACGACCTCTGTTCGAATCACAACTTTTCTAAATGGTCCACCCACGTTCAACAAACACTAATAATTACCAACAGAACTTAAACCCCTAACGTATCTCTAAATATATATATACACTATCCTAATTTTGTGCATATTTACTATTAATTTATATTTCTCAAATATAAATTAATAAAAATATTAACGTATATTTGAGAAAATTCCTCTTTTGAATGAACATCATGTTAAAAATGGATGAGTGGGTCTTTGTGGTCGGCCGCTGGATGGAATGAACATGGCCTGAAAAAAGGTGATGGTACCCTCTTTGAACTGACCGGCCACTCTCCCTTCTGCAGCCACATCACCTAAGGCCACACCCTGCTACATCACCTAAGGCCACACCCTGCCACATCACCTAAGACCACACCCTGCCACATCACCTAAGGCCACACCCTGCCACATCACCTAAGGCCACACCCTGCCACATCACCTAAGGCCACACCCTGCCACATCACCCAAGCCCACACCCTGCCACATCACCTAAGACCACACCCTGCCACATCACCTAAGGCCACACTGCCACATCACCTAAGGCCACACCCTGCTACATCACCTAAGCCCACACCCTGCCACATCACCCAAGCCCACACCCTGCCACATCCACTCATGCTTTCACACATCTACTCACGACTTCATTCGTGCTACTTCATTCATTCATTCATTCACGGACTCACTAATGCTGGAACCCCACACACCACACCCAGCTGATTTAATTACCTCCTCTGCTTCCATTATTCCCCTGCATTAATGCTTCCTCTCTGCTATAACAGTATAGTGAATCAGGCAGAGGGAGAAGAATGTCTTTGCGTATTAAACCCGTAGTAAAGGAGGAAACAACCTGGTTGAAATGATTGATTAATTAATCCCTAAATCATGGATTACATGTAGTTTATATTACACTGTTCACGTCCTAGTTTTACACTTCGTGAAAGCCACAAATATAGGCCAGGAGGTGTGGATGGTAATTAACTAACAACAGATGGCGTGTTGAAGTCAACTTTGTCTCCCTGTCAGCGATGGCACGCGGGCCCCACCTCGACGCCCACGCTGTGCTAGGAGCCACGGTGCTAGGAGCCACGGTGCTAGGAGCCACGGTGCTAGGACCCACAGTGCTAGGAGCCACGGTGCTAGGACCCACAGTGCTAGGAGCCACGGTGCTAGGACCCACAGTGCTAGGAGCCACGGTGCTAGGAGCCACGGTGCTAGGAGCCACGGTGCTAGGACCCACAGTGCTAGGAGCCACGGTGCTAGGACCCACAGTGCTAGGAGCCACGGTGCTAGGAGCCACGGTGCTAGGACCCACAGTGCTAGGAGCCACGGTGCTAGGACCCACAGTGCTAGGAGCCACAGTGCTAGGAGCCACGGTGCTAGGACCCACAGTGCTAGGAGCCACGGTGCTAGGACCCACAGTGCTAGGAGCCACGGTGCTAGGAGCCACGGTGCTAGGAGCCACAGTGCTAGGAGCCACGGTGCTAGGACCCACAGTGCTAGGAGCCACGGTGCTAGGAGCCACGGTGCTAGGACCCACAGTGCTAGGAGCCACGGTGCTAGGAGCCACGGTGCTAGGACCCACAGTGCTAGGAGCCACGGTGCTAGGACCCACAGTGCTAGGACTCACAGGTACACTTGACATCAAGTTGCAGATAATTTGATTTTTCATCATTATTTTGCATTCATTCCCAGATTTATTTTCGTTGTATTTCTTGTATACCATCCTTTTCTCTGTCACTCTTCCATTTGCTTCACTTCTTTCAATCTTCCTGCTGTCAATTGTTTCTCGCTAGAAATAAATGAGGCACCTTCTTCATCAACTCCGAGTAATTCAGGGCCTCCGGATTGCCGCGGATTCGGTCACGAACGAGATGGATCTGTTTTGCAGTGACCAGAAAGGAATGAAATTGTTCCACACACCGCTCAGAGGCGACTTATTCACACCACAGAATTCGGGTTGTCCCACACCACCGAGGGGAAATGTGTCCATCAACACCGAAGAGCAACTTGTTCCTGAATACCTGTTTAAAGTCTCAAGACAATCCATACAAACTATGTTAGACCCTTCGTACAATATGCACCACCGGCCTGGACTCCGCACCTCGTCGTGAACCACTAAAGTGCAAAGGTTTGCATCAGTACTAGTGCCTCAGTTAAGTTAGAGAAGACTAAAGTGCGAGGATATGATAAGGGAACTGAATAAGACAAACTTAGAGGGGGGAAGAGGATCAAAGAGGTTATGATCACTACATATAAGCTATTGAAGCGAACAGACAGATGGACAAGGCCAGCCTGTCTAAATTGAGAGAAAAATAGGACAAGGGAACATAGGTGGAACGGAAAATGAGTCAAAGAACCAAAGAAATACTGGAATCGACTTGAGAATGGTCCAGGACGGACCGAAACGTCGTCGTCCCTTCACTTTCTAGTGTGTGATCTGGTCAACAAATACTGGAACAATGTACGGTTGGTCAACAGGTGCAACAATGCACTGGCAGAAGCAGTCGTGGAAGCCACCTCCACCCACAACACCAAGAGGAGATACTACAATGGACTCAAACACCAGGAAGGTCAGGTTTAGCTCACCAAGCTAAAAAAAGGGAATTTGACGAAACCTGATCGAGACGAGGAAAATCAGGACTAGGTAGTCCTGATTGTCCCACAGTCACAGCTGGGGTTAACACGTTGAGGTAATTACCCTAAGGGGCAGCAGCCTGTCTCCCGCTAACGACTGAATGATCGTTTCACGTTACAAACGCAACTGTACCACGAATCGTTGTAGATCGCGTACAGTTGTCCAAGTGTTCACATGGTCCAATATCCCCGAACATTTTCTTGTTCTGGTATATACTGGTCCTTGCAGTATTTTCCCCACTGGGGAATTTTCCCCGAGGCCCAAACGGCCTCGGAGTACAAAGCCCGTCTCGCTGAGCGGCGCAGGTGGGGATGATTGTACTCACACTTCCACACTCGCACGGCCAACAATCTGGGCTGGATTTTCTCTCTCCGCATCTATCTATCTACGCCTTTACGAAGTTATATACGCGTATACACACCTAAGATAAGTAGATAACACAGTAAAAAAAAAACTTATTTCGTTAAATAATTGTTTAGTGACTGAGAGACCGAACAAGTCTCTGTATTGGTAGGCAGAACTTAAAGAAAAAGAAATCTTTTGCATCAGTCCCCCGGCGCCTGATATAGAGCCCCTCCACCAGGTGCTGGTAGCCCCAGAGGGGGGCATGCGTGCCCTCCCTGTCTACCTTCACACTCTCTTGATAATATCTCCTCCGTCACCTATGATTATTGTAATTATTTTTGTATCGGAGAGTTAAGATTATAGAAGGTGGGGGGGGGGGGGCAGTAATGCCGGATCTAACCTCTGGGTTTTGAATGAGTATTGTGGGGGGTGTGGAGGGAGGGCGTAAACAGCTATTTGGCACGAAATGTCACGAGAATGTTACGATCGTAGCTGGAAACTTGGGGCCAGATTCACGAAGAAGTTATGCAAGCACTTACGAACCTGTACATCTTTTCTCAATCTTTGGCGGCTTTGTTTACAATTATTAAACAGTTAATGACCTCGGAAGCACCAGGAGGCTGTTTATACCAACAACAACAGTTGATTGGCAAGTTTTCATGCTTGTAAACTGTTTAATAAATGTAACCAAAGCCGTCAAAGATTGAGAAAAGATGTACACGTTCGTAAGTACTTGCGTAACTACTTCGTGAATCTGGCCCCTGATGAGCCGTGACGGCTCCCATTTTCTCTGATTATATTAAGAATTTTGGTGAGTGTCTTCTCCTCCTCCACAATGGTCCCTTTGTTGAGTTACACCCGCCATTAACCACCAGTTTGATGTCATTCGATCTGTTACGCGACTTTTTACCTGCGTCCCATTGGTCTCTCTCTCTCCCCTTGGTAATAACTCTTGCAGTGTCCATCCATTTCCCTTTGAGATTCATATTTTTTGGTTCATCCTTCACACACACACACCGGGCCGGTGGCTGAGCGGACAGTACGCTGGACGCGTGATCCTGTGGTCCCGGGTTCAATCTAGGGCGCCGGCGAGAAACAATGGGCAGATTTTCTTTCACCCTAATGCCCCTGTTACCTAGCAGTAAATAGGTACTTGGGAGTTAGTCAGCTGTCACGGGCTGCTTCCTGGGTGTGTGTGTGTGTGTGTGGTGTGGAGAAACAAAAATAGTTAGTAAACAGTTGATTGACAGTTGAGAGGCGGGCCGAAAGAGCAAAGCTCAACCCCCGCAAACACAACTAGGGGAATACAACTAGGGGAATACAACTAGGGAATACAACTAGGTGAATACAACTACGGGAATACAACTACGGGAATACAACTACGGGAATACAACTACGGGAATACAACTACGGGAATACAACTAGGTGAATACAACTAGGGGAATACAACTACGGGAATACAACTACGGGAATACAACTAGGTGAATACAACTACGGGAATACAACTACGGGAATACAACTACGGGAATACACTAGGTGAATACAACTAGGGGAATACAACTAGGGGAATACAACTAGGGGAATACAACTAGGGGAATACAACTAGGTGAATACAACTAGGGGAATACAACTAGGTGAATACAACTAGGGGAATACAACTAGGTGAATACAACTAGGGGAATACAACTAGGGGAATACAACTAGGGGAATACAACTAAGGGAATACAACTAGGGGAATACAACTAGGTGAATACAACTAGGTGAATACAACTAGGGGAATACAACTAAGGGAATACAACTAGGGGAATACAACTAAGGGAATACAACTAGGGGAATACAAATATATTTACAAATGTAAATATTCCTGGGAAATCATGGGCTATATTGCCTTGTACAGTTTTATTTCCGGAATTACCCTGCTATCGCATTTGCTATCGTTTGCTATCGCAAATTCCTTTCTGCCATTCAGCTGTTCTGTCTTCCTCTCTCTGTACTGTCTTCAGTTCTTGTACATATTCACAGACCAGCACAAGACGTTGCTGGATATTAGTGTGTTGTGAGCGTGTCTCAATGTGTCTCATCCTTAGTGATGATGAAGTGGTGCACACTGGCTGCTGGGTCCACTCTAGTGTCCACCTTGTCTTCGTGTGGTAGGAAATTTGCTTCCATGGTATCCATTCAACTTGCCCTCCACGTATCTGGATTCTTAAGATTGGATTGGATTTTTCTACTCAAAATCAAAAACAGCATCATTCACAAAAACATAATAGCTCTCATTGCCCAAGCTAATTAGTTAACAAACAATATCTCTATACTACACAATTGAGAAAAAATTATAACGATGTTTATCCAGCCTCTAAATTATTCTTATGCAAGCACGTACCTGTTCTATTATATGACAATAGTTCACCAATTAAAAAAGAGTAAAAAGAAGAGTAATTTTAGATTTACTAGCTCTAGTAAAATGGCTGGCTGCCCATAGTTTGCGTTATCGACGATAGTATGGCAACACTCTCTTTTCATCTTTCCACTCTCGTTGCCATCTCTATCTCTAGTATGGCAACATTCTCAGTATCTCTTATCTCCATCATTCTGTTGGCGCTTTCAGTATCACCTCTAATTACTATTGCAGTGTAACGTGCTGCTCTTAGGCGAATCACCCTCTCTCTCATCCTCTCTCTGCTCTCAAATCTCTCTCTCGTCTCATCTCTCTCATCTTGTCTCTCTCGGCTCTCATTCGTCTCTCTTCTCTCTCTCTCTCGAGTCTCTCTCTCAGCGGTACTGTTCTCTCGGTTCAATCTCGGGTCCATCAACTAGGTCCGCTCAAATCCGTGCACAAGGGTCGTACGTCTCCATTCTCAAAAACGACGAATAGTCTGCGTACTCTCTCTCATAAAGTCAGGAGGGGAAGAACGTGTCAAAAAAAAAAAAAAGGACAACAGCGGGCAAGGCTCGGAAACGAGTGCAGAAAACAAGAAACAGGCAATATCGGCCCCGGAGAGGGGGAGATAAAGTCGCGGGAAGGAGGGGGTCCTCTGCTAGGTCGTCAAGGAAAAGATGGTACGGGGAAAAAAATATGCTTAAGGGTCGGGGGTCAAAGCGGAAAGGAGGGGCAATAAATCTCTAAGGGTCAGGGGGGGAATCTAAAAGGAGTCGGTAACGGGCATCTCTTAATGCGCGGCTTCTCGTGGGCATGACGAGAACGTAATAAGAAAAATATGAGAAACATAAACACTTTAGACTCAAAAAAGGTGCGGAAAACGTCACTGCAAAAGAAAAAGGAAAACAAAATGGGCAAGGGGTCATAAGACGGGGGTGGCGGGGGTGAAAAAAAGCAAAACAAAGACAGAAATCTAAAATCATAAGAAGCCAAAGGCAACTAGAGTCGTGGCGGGGTCAAGGATTGGGCAAATATCAAGGTCAGAAGGGACCTGGGCTCGATAGAGATCGGGTGGGGCGGGAGAGCAAAAACGTCAAGAGAGGGAACGAAGAAATAACTGGTCAGCGTCATGCGAGATCCTAGCGTCAATCTAATCAAGCAAAAAGGGGTCGAAGAGGAGGGGAAATCTACGAAAGCTCGGCATCTAGAGCGTAACTGCTTCACAGTCGGTCCAGAAAGGAAGACGGGATCCAAAGGGAGAAAACGTACCCCGCGTCTCGGGAGGGATGGCACTCGAAACCGTACTTCCTGCGGCTAGTCAAAAGGGAGCGATTCTCTCATCTCATCTCCGGGGTCTTCGAAACGATGGGTGGGGTCGATGCGAAAAGGGGAAAACGACTGGACGTCGGGGTCTCAACAAGATGCAAAAAAAGCGGGGAAATGTGGAAATATCGTTCGAAATCGGGGGGGAGGGTCTCTGGGTCACGTGCTGGCGGGGGAAGAATGTGTGCGTCGGGAGCTCAAGAAGGGGGGAGAGGAGCGAAAGGGCAGGGGTCCAAGTGACAGATGGCTTTCGCTAAGTCTCGCGCCGGGGGAGAGGGGGGGGAGATGCGATACATGGCTTGCTGAGGGGGGGGCATATCGTGGCGGTAGAAGAGGAATCATCGAAAGAAAAATCGTCGAGGGTGGCATGCTCAAGGGGGGGTGGAACGCGGCAAGTGAGAGAAAGATGGGTAGAAAGACAATGAAAGAACCGAAGAGGAAACAGAGTGCAGAAGGAGAAGACGAGGGAAGATCGAGCTGCAGAGGAAACCGGTACATCAAAGAACACTCAAGAAGAAAGCGAATAGGAAAAAATGGGATAGAAATGGGAGAGAAACAGAGACAGAAGATTTCTACAGAGGGGTAGCAACAGAGAAGGACAGGGGGAGAGGTGAGACGGAAGGCGAATAAGGATATGGTAGTGAAATGAGAGGAAGGAGAGATAAACGAGCGGAACGAGGAAAAAAAAGGAGACAAGTACAATTCTAGAAGTCAATCCCTGGACCATCAATCTCCACATCCCAAGGCCCCACCCACACACCGACACACACACACACACAGCGGGCCGGTGGCTGAGCGGACAGTCGAACTGGACGTGATCCTGTGGTCCCGGGTTCATCAGGGCGCGGCGAGAAACAATGGCAGTTTTCTTTCACCCTAATGCCCCTGTTACCTAGCAGTAAATAGGTACTGGGGAGTTAGTCAGCTTCACGGGCTGCTTCCTGGGTGTGTGTGTGTGTGTGGTGTGGTGAAAAAAAAATAGTTAGTAAACAGTTGATTGACAGTTGAGAGGCGGGCCGAAAGAGCAAAGCTCAACCCCCGCAAACCAACGTAGAATACAACTATGAATAAAAAAAAAAAACATACACACACACACACTCTGCAACACTTCGATCTGCTATGTTGTTGCTCTGAGCACTAAGTCAACCACACATCTTCTCTACGGGTCACAGCACCACGCTGCCTCACACTCCACACCGCTGTGGTTGAGCACCGCCTTGATGTTGAACAACACATAGGGGAGCTCTTTAACCCTGGTGAGGGGCGTGTGTTGTGAGGAGCCCCCTGGTTACACATGAGTGAGGGGCGATAGTATATATTTCTTTTCCATTTATAACGAAGAATCCTCAGCATCAACGAGTATAGAGAATGGTGTTGTATGTAGTATCATATAGTTAAGTGTATGTGAATCTGGCTATGCATGATTGGTACAAGTTCGCCCCAACATCAAGGTCTCTGATGCATGATGAACACCAAAGGTCCCAACACTGGACCCTGAGGCTCACCATTGGAACCATTAGACCCCACTCCGTCCTTACCCTCTTGATGCTAGACTTCTGTTTCCTAACATTCACTCCACCCTCGCACTGGGACGAAATCCTTCACTACACCCTCGCTGGCCAAAATATCCTTCACTCCACCACCCTCGCGCTGTCCAAAATATGATGGTAAGAAAGACCAGACCACACAGCTAGAAAAAGTAAGGTACACGGGGGGAAAACAGGAGCGGTATTCGGTCCGTCCTGGACCATTATCATTATCACATTGTGAATAATGAATCCGGCTGGACGCGAACGTCGTCGTCCCTTACACTTCTAGTGTTTGGTCTGGTCAACATTTGCAAGAACCCGTTTTATTGTGACTCCTCGCCGGCATTGATGGTAAGAATGGAGCGTAGAATCAAACATTATTCAATAAGTCCCCAATTTTCTAAATACCTATTGATTTAGATTTATGAAGATTAAGCCACACAGGAGGTGGCCCGGTCATGAATAAGGCCATTAAGTGGTAGATTTGGTTTGGAGTGAAGGTGATATTTTGGTCGTGAAAGGATATACAGTGTGCTGAGGTCGCGTTTAAATCGTCAGTCCTCACTATATGGCTGCCATGGAGGGGGGAGGATACTGCTTGACAACCTTTATGAGGGTGTCCAGCTTCTGGACAGACTCTGTTTTTGACCAAAAGTGGCTGTGTGTTGATGGCTTCAGTGTGGTTATTGCAAGATTCAGGGGCTCTTGAAGCTTTTCTAAGGTTGTTGGTTGCTTGACATTCCATGAGATAGTGAAGTAGTAGTGGCTTTTCTGTGACAGTTTGACACAACATACCTGAGGGTTCAGGTAAAATAAGGTTAATTGGCTGGTCAGGTGAAGTGAGGTCTGATTGTGAATCGGGGTATGATCTTAACCAAGGGAATTAACTCACCATCTTATCTCTCTCTTCCCTCTCCCAGCAGACGATTTCTTTTCGACCACGAAGGCATCTTATAACCGTATCTATATGTGCCTGCGTTTCCTCATACAATTCTCGCGTTAATACGAAATGCATAATATATCATATATTTGAATTTTGGTTCTAAATTGATAATGATCGTCAAATATTAAAAAAAGTATGAAAAGGTGGAGGAGAGAATAACAACCTGAATAAGGCAAACAATACTGAAAGAACAACCAATGATGAGAAAGCGGAACCCTGATTAGCGAGTCAGTGAGATGTATCTCGAAGAAACAAGTAAGGACTAGGAGACCGTACACAAAATATTTATATAAGATATGAACAGCGAGGCAGAAAACCAATTATATTCCTCGGCTGACACACAGGGAGAGCTGGCCATATGGCTACGTCTGCCACGCGCAGAACTGACAGCCCACTCGCCTTATTGTTCCCAAACCAAAGTGACAGATAAAACAAAGTGAGGAATCTCTGATATTTTGTCTCGTGGTGAGCGACAAGGGCCCCTGCGATGATAACTAGAGTTTGTAAGCTGTCTGTCTGTGTCTTCGTTAGTCGTCTGTCTGTCTGTCTGTCTGTCTCGTCTCTTCCTGTCTTTTCTCTCTTCCTCATACTCTCCCCGCTGCTCTCTCCTTCCTCTCTCTTAATGTCTGCCGTATAGCACATACCTTGTATAGTTTTTATAATATAAAGTTCAGATACCGTCACCAGTGAGGCGTCTGCTGCTGATTACAACATAAAATAAAGATGGCATAAAGATACTCCCACGCAGGTTTTCCAAGGCGTCTCTGGCTGACGTCTGGTTTACCATTTGAAGTGTTTGTTCAGTGTTGTAAACCCAACGGCGTGGTGGCTGGAGCCGAGCACTTGCGTATTAACTATTGGGGTCACCCCAGGAAACCA
>WNGS01163519.1:14052358-14073329 GCA_020271785.1 Procambarus virginalis
AAAAAACTACATTAATTTGACTTTCTATATCTTAAAACATTGCTTATTGATGTCAGGAAAACAAAATAAAACTACAAATGTCAATGTGGCCATAATGAGGTGAAGAAATGCTGATCAGGTCATATTTTGATGGATATTTTTCATGTTAACTACTGTATAAGATATTCACTAATCATTAAGATTGTCCAGGTGCATAAAGTCCTTGGAAATTTCTGCATGGCATCAAACGTTCCTAGCACGGGCCTCAGTCAAGTTGGGTGGGTGATGTGCCCGAACATGGTTCGCATCCTTTCACTAAAGCCCAGGACTTGAAACTAGCCTCTTCAAAGGTTTCCTTCTAATATGCATGTGATTGCAGAGGTTCTCTAGTGTCGAATGGTGTCACAGAGAATAAGTGGAAATTTTGCATACCATAGAGCATGTGAGATTGTGAACAAGTGCCTATTGCTTGATAGCAATGGTAGTAATTTAATGAGGGAGGGGGGAGGGTGTAATAGCTCCAATGGGAATAAATAATACAAAGTAAGCAATAATCCATCTGAAAAAGAGGAGTGCTGCAAAATAAGACACCAATGTTCATTAAATGCTACAAGCAATGTGATTGTATACCTGTGGTGGCATGCTTGGTGTTGGCGACTGTGCATACCCAGGCATTTGACCCGAGGCATTTACTGGGTTCTTTGGTATGGGATAGTATCCACTCATTGCAGGTGGCATTTCACGCATCAGCTGACACAGAGCAAGGAAACAGGTTACGAATTATGCCCAATATAATAAAAACACGAGAGAGGGGCAGTCTCACTTTAGGTGGCTTCAGGCTAATACTACAACTTTAAAAATGTTACATTAACATACTTTGAATTTCAGTTTTATTTAAAGTGTAAATTAATGACGGGCCAGTTAGAGACCTGGCTGAAGGGACATTGATCCTCAGAACCAACTCTAGATATGGCAACAGCACAAGTGTTCTGAGAACTTTGACCTCGAGGTAAACAAACTCAAGAAAATTCTTCTCACCAATGACTGCACCAATACAACCTAGACTCCACCATAAAAAAAAGACTATGAACACCAGGCCCCCTCACTAGGCATGCATTTGTAATTACCAAATTAGTATAGGTATAAATAGTATAATAATAGTATAGCCAGTGACTACTAACAAGAGAAAATCACATTGAAAGACATCATAAAGTATTCTTAAAAAATTTAGGCATCTAGCCTATTTATGAGAACCAACCTGTCTCATGATCCCAACCTCTGATAAAAATCTAGCATTGAATGCAATGAAATGCCTCTTTGCTGAGCAGCCTCCTCATTACCATTCCTGAGGTAGCACACATATCCAAGGGTCTAATCACTAGCAAGCTCCTGAGACTTACAAAGACCTACTGGGAGCCTTGACCAGAATCTGGTCCTAGTGCTGAGCAAAAGAGAATAGGGGGTCAAAGAAGATCCAAAACGAAGGAAACCACCCATAATATGACAGGAAAACAAAACAAACCACTGCTCCATTAAGTAGGGTACAAAATTAATAAACATGGCAAATGATCATTGACAACTGTGAATGACCTTTGCCACAAATGAACTATCCACCACCAGATGTCAGCTCAGGTCACTCGGGATATCAGGTCACAACTTGCTTCACTAACATGCCACCCAGAAAGACTGCAAGAGCTACACAGAGAAGACAATGCTTACAGGGCAAGAATGGGAAGTTACCGCAGAGTGACCCAGGAGTGTATTTTCTTGTATTCTACACTTTATTTCTGTGTAATGAAATAAATAAATTTTGTAAAATTAAATGATTAATGTAAGAAATAGTTTAAAAAACAGCACTATCAACTTACTGTGTGGATACAAGCCTAGAGCATCCACTAAATCAGTACTGATTCGGGCTAGCAGCGCATGTTTACGGTCCATCTGCTCTAGCTCAGCATCAATCGTTGGAGCCATGGCATTCACTTGCTCTGAATCAAGATAAAATCCACTTGTAAATTTTTTTAAGAAAATACAAAATAACAGATTAACATTGTTTGGCAAGGTAAAGTAGGCAAATGTGTTCCACAGATAATTACATTTTTTAACATTAAAAGAAATACTATCTAGTGTAAACCTATTTATCTGGAATAAATTATGCTTAATGTGAATTCAATATTTGCCCATCAATACTGTACTTATATACATACCAGTTAATGAACGACTGTAAATTATTTAAATAATCAGAATTAAAAAGAATCATTATAATATAAGAAAACAAATTAGTACAGTAGTGAGATTATTGGTCCTCCACATTTCAAAACTGTATAAGGACACCAATATAACTAATCTAGCAGTCTCCAATAAATGCACAAGGTGTTCTTTTTCAAGTACCTGCTAGACCATGAGTCCCTTGTTTCCATACATGGGGAATTATTTTGGATCAATCATTATGGACTGTCCCTCCTCCCATTAAAAATAAATAAATGGAGGTTGACCACAAAACCTCATCATTTGTCAAGGACCCACCCTGTACATCGTCAAATATCCGAACAGTTTAGTTTGGGGAAAATCTTGGACATACTGAAGTGATGTAATAAAGACCCCTCACCATTGGCTGACATAGTCCGACCATAGTCTGTGGGACATTTTCTTAGCATTGAAGAACTGTATTAGCATAACTTACCTTCAAGAACAGGAAGCTCAGTTGGATCAGGTCGTTCTCCAGTGGGATCGGCTTCATGCAAAACATGGAGGAGTCTATCAATCTTCTCTTCGTCAATTTCCCCAGTCACTTCTGTGCTCTTAGAATATCTTCCACTGCCGGCTCCTTCCACCCAGTAACCTACTACACATTCTGAGAATGACACTCTCTTTCCACACTCTGTTCCTATGGATTGGAGAAAAAATATAAGATGCACATAAAAAATAACAATAAAATTTGTAAATTGGATCATATAGTCCTGTAACATACATTTTTAAGTATTTTACAACTACACAATTTTTTGTTGATCTTCCCCCACCCCCCATTTTATGCTAGACCGAGTAGAAGCATATTTAAATTTTTGGTTATCTGATGTAAGCTATGGAGATATGCTGGGCCCTATATGCTTTTCCTGTAAGTAAATTTTATCATTTGAAGAGAGTACGAATGTGTAAATATGTTTTATTAGCACCTGTACAATATTTAATTTCCAGTACCATGAATTCCCACTTAAACCCCATTGTTTGTAGAATCCTACCCCCTACCCCTAGTGTACCCAGACATTAACTGTCTTCTTTACAAACCAGTAGTTTCCAAAGACCAAAATTGACCTGCAGTTTTCAAAATAAGATGCCTATCGGAA
Source organism: Procambarus virginalis (assembly GCA_020271785.1). Classification (NCBI taxonomy): domain Eukaryota; kingdom Metazoa; phylum Arthropoda; class Malacostraca; order Decapoda; family Cambaridae; genus Procambarus; species Procambarus virginalis. Next base: position 14,055,682 of record WNGS01163519.1, read on the forward strand.
ATATGACTCGAGTGTTATTTTTCAGCAGAATTCAGAGTGATTGCACATGTCTAGTTTTAAATTCCGACTTTAAATACAGAAAATGTGTAAATTAGTGAAAACGGAGATTGGTATATTTTCCCCAAATTGACCTGCAGTTTTCTTCTTTCCAGAATCGAAACTTATCTGATGGAGTTCGAAACAATCCCAATGTTTTGGGATTTTTTTTTTTTTGTGTTTGATATATTTAAAACCTTATTATAACCCCCTTATTATACTGTTTCATCCAGTTATAGTACATACTTCAATCATGTCATCCCTTCCTCTTCATCTCTGCAGAAATTAAATTAAGTGGTTAATCTCTTCATAAGAAAGGGCCTAATTCCTGGGATAAACTTTGTCATTGTGCACTGTATGCATTTTAGTGAATTTATGTCCATTCTATACTATGGAGACCAGAAACTGAAAATGTCCCAATTAATAGGCACCTCTCTACCTTCGTACCAAGCTTTTTGGGAAAATATGAAAACATTATTTCACCATCATGCCATCCCCCCCCCTGCCTTTAGGATGTCAGCACACGTGTAGTTATTACAAACCACCTGAAAAATTAAGCTCCACACTTACTTGCTGATTCGGATTCAACATTGAGATCCAGGGTAACAAGTTTGCAGGGAAGAGTCCTTCTCCCCTGTGAAATTTTGGTTACCCCTTTCCACCAGTTGGGGTCACTGCTGTCCTGGCTATAACTGCAAGAAGTGTGAAATAAATAAGATAATTACATATATAAAATGTTAACAAATAGCACAAGAGATATTAGGTGGCCTATCATTGTGACTAAATTTTGAGACGAGTTCCTTGGTTGCTCCCCAAGCCTGTAATTATTACTGGCACTGGGCATCCAGCCACACATCCCTTATTATCCACAGTGCAATTCTCTAGTTTACCTCTTTGCCATGCCGTAGTTTAAGGACCCTAACACCTGCTTGAAAACACAAGAACAAACAACCCTTTAAATTTTACAAAAGATAATACATTTGTAAGACTTCTAGTAAGAAGCATGAACAGTCATAACAAATCAACCTAATTTTAAATCTAACAGGTTATTATTACATTCATTTTATGCATCAGTCTGTAATTGGAATACAGTACTGGTTAATAATTGAAGAGTTTGTTGCAATTTTTGTGGTTTTGGTTTTATCCAATAGGTGTCCACACAACTTTGACTGGATGGTAGAGCCAAGGTCTCGCTTCATGCAGTGCGGCGTTCAATCCCCGACAGTCAGGGGTTGGGCACCATTCCTTTCCCCACATTCCATCTCAAATCTTCTCCTGACCTTCCAAGTGCTATATTAGCCATAAGTGGGCTTTGGCGCTTTTCCCCCTGATAATTCTCTCTCTCTATCCAATGTGAAGGCCCTGAAATGTTTTTTTTACGACTGGTGTCAAATACAGATCAACGACTTGAATTTAGAATTTGCATTTATATACATTTGTTTAAATACTGGCACATGACAACTTTTCCAAGGAATACAAACTGTGGAAAAAAAGAACATTCACAATGATACAGCAGAAAATAATTATCATGATCAACATACTGAATAAGAATAACATCACTATTTCTCCAGCTTTGAAGGTAAGTTCGTTGTCTTCAGCTGCTTCAAAATCATAGAGAGCTCGAGCTTTCTGATGCTCCTTAGCTGGAGATGAACTGCTGGCAATTGTTGAGTCTGTGTCAGCATTGAGGGCAGCTGTGGCAGTGGAGTAAAGACTGTTGGAAATGGGACGAGACGATTGCTGAGAACTAGGAGTACCATTCCCTCCTGACTCCTGTAGCGACAACTGAATGGCTCGAGCTATATACTCTCTTCTGTTTGCTGTTTACCACATTAGGGTCTGTGCTATACTTTGGTGCAACTTTTTTTGGGCTGAAATAGACTCAATAGACTTTAGAACATTCATATGTCTAAGATGTTGCCTTATGGAAGCTAGCAACACAATACTGTAGAGAAATTACATTTATAATGATTTAAACTGTAGTCTAAAATGAGAAAGAAGCACTGGTACATATGAAGAAACTTCATCAATCTACATAACCTTAGATATCCCTATATTCAACAGTACAGCAACTAATCAAACAAATATCACCCCTGTCACTTCAATACAAACTTGCCCTGAAAGCACCCATACATTTTGTTCCCCTACCAATCAAGGTAACAACTTTACTATAATGAAATAATTTTATCTTCAGCATAATGAAAAAACAAAAATCAGAATATAACACCTGCATGAGTAGAATATGCAGGTGCTGGATGCTCAAGGGGCATGCATAATGCAGTTTAAGATTCCCTGCTCTACATTATCAGCACTTTGTGCTCTGATCATCACTGTAAAGTATTACCAAGTTATGATTACGTAATGCCTGATTGTATTTCGACAAATCAAATTTCTAGAAAAATACATGGTTATTTCACAACTACAGGGTATGAAAAAAATTGTAATCAGCAAAGACACAGAAACACAATAGATTTAAGTGCACATAAAAAAAAACAAATACCTGTAGGTCATAAGCCACTGTGCTTTACTTCAGGTGATAATCCCACATCATTTCTATTAAAAGTGTGCTTCAAATTATATGACCAATGTTGTTTGTTCAACTGAAAAGCTCATATAAACACAAAAAACTGAACACTAGCTAATACAGTAAACACAGTATTACCGAATCTGATTGCACATTGAAGTCGTAACCTTCTTGCTTAAGCTTTGTATACAGTGCTGGAATGAGACTAAGCTGAGGGTCACCTTTAAATTCACTTTCAGCCCACTTCCTCAAACTTTCTCGAAGTCTTTCAGAAACCTGAAAAGAAAATAATATTACGTAACTATTAAGCACTGAAAACAACAATAATACAAATTTATGATAAATAAAATTAATAAAATCTTAAAAATAAGCAGAGCATAGATTATAGGAATATGTTACACAAGTCAGCATTACAAAGAGACAGCAAGAAGAGTTGATTGACAGTGCAAACCAAATAGCAATTAATACTGTTCCTGTATTTAATCAGCTTAAAAACTCCATCTGATAAAGTAAATAACCTATTATTTATCTCTCTAATTGTATAACCTTGCTCACTTCTCTATCTAAGACATTGTTAGAATCAAACACTTCAATCATGTGATACTCGAGTAGTTTCACCTATTTTTCTTTTGATACACCATTATTTGTGAGATGAAGCCATGTTGTGCAGCCATGTCATACCCACCCAACAGACAGCAAAAGGGATCCAGTATAAATGACCATCAGCATGTAGCACAACCAATGAACATCCCTGGAACTCGCAAGTAACGAGTCCGGGCTCAGTGGGTTGGTCTATGATGATCAATACCAAAAATCCATGGGGCTTGCCAGGGACTGAAAGGAGACCAAGCAGGGCACCCAGGGAGGACGGAAGCCAAGTTTTGGCCCCTGGTCTCCATTAGGCTTTTAAGGATTTGCAAGAGCTAACAGTAAGGAGCTATCTTAAGTGTGGTTAGCTACAGTGGGGGCCACCATTCAGCCCCTTCAGAAAAAGCAAAGGCAGCAGATCATACAGTTCATGAATAAAATGAAGAGCTGTGATGGAAAGTGACATATAAACACTGAAACCTTCTAAGCAGGAGGATTTGGATGATGCTGTTTACAAATGATTTACGCAGCACTGCAGCCTGGGGCTGGCTGTTGGTGGTGAATAGTTAGTCTGCAGCCAAGAGAATGGTATTAGTCATGGACACTGAGGACTTCCAGGCCAGCTCAGGGTGACTGCAAAAATTTTGGAGGCAAGGTAATTACGAAGAGAAACCAGGATAAGTGCCAAACTACTTGCACCATTGGGGATCAAACGCTGACCCTGCAAGACTAAAGGTCGTCGCTCTACCGACCAGTCCAAGTGGTTGGACTCCGAATTTTACAGGTGCCATTGAGGTGTCACTGAACAATCAACCAGTGAATATTAATAAAGTATATGGATACAAAATCTTGAAAAATAAAAGTCCAACTACATTTTGTGAATATAACTAAAATGCCTGAAAATAATTATTTAGTACAGTATGTTTACTGGTACCTATGTGGCTGAAACTACTCATTAAATAGAACAAATGACTTCCATTATCATATTTAAACATTCATACATGAAATGTATGATAATAAAATGAAATAACTCATTTGAAGACAGTAGATTACTGTATTTACCTTATGATGTGTACGTGTACTAGTCAGATGTTTCCGAAGTTCTTGCTCAAAATCTCTACTCGCTACTTCCAGAAGAAATTTGCGGCCACAGTTGTTGATGCAGGCATCTAGAAGCTGAGAGGTAATCCGACATTAAATTTGTTCAGATACTGTATAATGAATTAGTATACATGATGAAAAAATATATTGTACCTAGGGTTTAAATCCCCAATGTCTGGATCAGGAAGCTTGTACTTAGACTTACTGATGTCCCCTAGATCAACTACAAACCATCCCCAGGATGCAACTAACAATAATGGCCTACCTCCTGGCTACCTATTTACTGCTAGGTAAATAGAGGCATCAGACAAAAGGAAATGCACTCAACTGTTTATTAATGCCCAGGGACTGAATCCAGGATTCTTAGTTTTAAGTAGAGGATGTAGTAATGTATAGCATTATTGTATATAAAATATTGCTAGATATAATAACTTTTGAAATCATACACTGCCCTCCATCACATTATGTTAAAAACTAACAAAAGCTGACAATAAGTATTACTATAGTGTATGTAGATAAGGAAAATCCTAACAATAGAAAAAGGTACCCATTTTGCTTTACTCAGATCATGCCCTTATGAATAAATGAAGCCAAAAAGTTTATTACCACATTGCATTCCAAATACTGTACCGCACTTCTTAAATAGATGTCAATCTCATATTTTAAACTTAAGTAAAAATAAAGGGTTAATGTAATAAGCCCCTTTCTGGGTTGCATCGCGGTAGCTCCCCTCAGCTTCCATCGCTGGCACCCTGTAGGACTATGACAATGCCAGGTTTCCAGTAACAATCTCTGCACACCTGGGACAAGCATCACCTTCGATTGCTTCCACTCTGCAGCTGGGGAGCTCATTGGGATCAAAGATCAACCCTTTATCGATATGAGCAGCCTGTGTAAAGGCTGTAATGTGTAAAGGGACACCACAAGCAAAACCCGCCTATAAATTTTTGGGAACTATTAATTACCGAACACCTCTCCGAATAGTAATATACCAACTAATCTGACTCGTCTAACCCCCACTAGATGGTGACCCTAGCTATCTGAGGGCTGGTTTGAGCAAGTCCTTACATGCTCTAGCTCCAATGCACTCCTAGACATGGGTAACAGCAATACAACAACAGAAGACAAAGCCCCGTGCCAGGTCAGAAGCAGCTTTGAAAAAGTTGAATAATACACTTAGGCATCCGAGTAATCCCAAAACATCCAAATAGGAAAGAGACAACAAATCATTGCCAGGCTTCACCGAGTTGAATGGCTTAGCTCGGAAGCCGACACGGCCAACAAGTAGAGATAACGATACAAGGCTGCCAAGCACCTGCGGCCCAGAAGAGAAGACCAAACAAGGACCAGAAAGGGAAATGTGTAGAGCCCATCCCTTAAACCACACCTAAAAATTGTGGAGGAACATAAACATGCCAAGAAGCATGCCACTTGGTGACGGATGGCAATTGTGATCAGACTGTTAACTAGCAATTGGTAGTTAGCAGGTGCAGAGCATTTCTTGGCTGCCTCTCTGTTCCAAGTATTGCTTGGATATTTGAGTGTACAGAAAAGTAACTTTTAATGGTCCTTCAGGGCTGGATTTAGAACCCAGTGTCCCAGGCAGAGTCACCTAGGATGCACTGTGAAACCCACTCACTGCATATTTCAGCAAACACCAGAATATTAATTACTTCTTTAAAGGCAAAATACTTACTGTTACTGCCTGTAAAACAATTCTGGGGTTTTCTGAATTAAGCCTTTTTGCTATGGACTTCAGACAATCTCTTGGGCCGACATTGCTTTCTTTTACACGGTCACATATGTCCATTATTTGTCCCCAGTCCTCGCTTGTATTCTTTTCACTTGTAGCCTTTTCTGAAAAAAAAATTACTCCATATGAATCCAAATATCAGGTTGTCAAAGCTTCATGAAGGATGCAGGATGAAGATTCCCTCCTGTGGAATTATTTTGCAATAGTGCACACTAAGAATATTTTAAGTTTTAGCTGCAGTTTTTATCTCCCGGGTTTCAATTCCCGGGAGGGATAAAAATTGTTGGAGAAATTTCCTTTCATCTAATGCCTCTGTTCTCCTTATAGTAAATAGGTACCTAGGAGTTAGGCAAACGTTGTGGGGATGCATTCTAGGGAAAGTCAGGTGAATGTGCTGCCTTCTGTTGCTACTGCCATATGGATGCAATGTATGGAAACTAAATGAACATCATGCCCTCTTTTAAATACTCACCACCAGAGAATTTACTATACCTGGATTGTCTCTGGATGGGGTTCTCAGAGTTGTTCTACTTCTGCTTTACTTGTGAGAACTATGACAAAACCAACACCACCCCTCTCAAGAATAAAATAACTTGAATAAATGTCGTTCTGATCTTAGAGACAAATGTTCATTACTGTACTGTAATCCTCACACAAGATAGAAATCTGAGCAGCTCTGGGCCTCCACAAAAACCAAACTGCATTAGTCTTGAAGACTAATAGTCTTCAAGAAAAGCTTGGCATGATGTTATAATTTTCACTAGCATATATGTAGGCAAAATAGGTATGAGACAGGTGTGTGATAATAATATGGCTATCATATAGAAACAGATCCATGGGCACTGTACTATATGGATGCAGGCCCCATAGGTATGGGGCCTGTATCCATACTGTATGGATACAAGCACAGTGTATGCTGTGCTATATGAATAATAGTATAAGGAGTTGTATGCTATTTGGATATAAGGATAAGAGGTACTCTATATTTGAACACAGGGATAAGAGGTGCTGTGTTATTTGGACATGGGGATAAGAGGTGCTGTGCTATTTGGACATGGGACAAGAGGTGCTGTGCTATTTGCACAAGGGGATAAGAGGTGCTGTGCTATTTGCACAAGGGGATAAGAGGTGCTGTGCTATTTGGACATGGGGATAAGAGGTGCTGTGTTATTTGGACATGGGGACAAGAGGTGCTGTGCTATTTGGACATGGGGATAAGAGGTGCTGTGCTATTTGGACATGGGGACAAGAGGTGCTGTGCTATTTGCACAAGGGGATAAGAGGTGCTGTGCTATTTGGACATGGGGATAAGAGGTGCTGTGCTATTTGGACATGGGGATAAGAGGTGCTGTGCTATTTGGGCATGGGGATAAGAGGTGCTGTGCTATTTGCACAAGGGATAAGAGGTGCTGTGCTATTTGGACATGGGGATAAGAGGTGCTGTGTTATTTGGACATGGGGATAAGAGGTGCTGTGCTATTTGCACATGGGGACAAGAGGTGCTGTACTATTTGGACATGGGGATAAGAGGTGCGGTGCTATTGGAAGACAAGGATAAGAGGTGCTGTGCTATTTGCACATGGGACAAGAGGTGCTGTGCTATTTGGACATGGGGATAAGAGGTGCGGTGCTATTTGAAGACAAGGATAAGAGGTGCTGGATAAAATCAGAAAAATATGCGGACCTCTAACAAGGCACTGGCTTTTTGTCCTCAACAAGACCACTAGAGAGATGGTGTCCCTTAGGTAAATTCAGGTAAATTTTGATTCAGAGTATCATGCTAAAATAATAAAGGCTTAACTTATTGAGATACAAAGTTTTGCAGTAATATAATAGCAACAGAACGAGATCACCACAAGGCAGCACTACACACATATAGAGCATAAATGTCATCTGATGTTGTGTATCACTGCCCATATGGGAATATCGTAGGTTGCAGCACCACTCAATATGCCGTATGGACATGTCCGAGCATTTTGGTTATGTTTAAAGTACACAGTGAGGCGAGGGCAGGTTTGCTAAGTCATACAGTGCCACTTCTTGATGTCATACCGTGAGAATTGGTGTTACCATAATTCTTGCAAAAGCCTAGGCCTAATGTCCAAAAATCAACCCAAAGTAATTGTGCAAAAATAGGCAATACATTAATTCAAATTACCAAATTAAATGTATACATTTGATAAATTTTATGTGAATATTTAAAATCAAACATACCAAAAGAAATAAAAAGTTCAACATGAGGCAGAAAACACTGACCAAGGGAGAAAAGTTATGTTACAACCATCATATTTACAAAAGACATAAAAGAAAATGGCTAATATAAATATAAAAAAAAACGTCATTGTAATACGTCGTACCTTTAAACCAGTAGGTGTCCATATTTGCAAGGTTAGGTAAACTTACTGAAGGCTGGCCACTCTTTATCACCTTCCTCCCCCGTTGTCTATGTCTTATCTTCCTTCAAGACTCTGGGAAACCTTTACTCCAAGGAGCCACACACGTCTCCCAAGATCAGTCGTCAGGTCTGGAGTGAGTCAAGTGCAGGTGACAGCTCCTCCCGTCAGGCGGAAATTCACCAACTAAGATATTTCCATTCTTCCTCCGGTGACACCGCCGCTTATCCGGCAGATCTTCCCGAACTAAATGAAGAAACTTACCCACAACCTGGTCGAAAGGCGAGGACGCGGAAATATCCCCATCTTTGGTAAATGTTGCATAAATTGCCACAAGGTAGCAAGGGTTTTGTTATGATCAAGTGACTGGATAAACCCCCTCGTCCCGGCCCCAGCATCAACCATATCCTCTATATCTATTTCCTCCCAGAATAAACTACAGAGCTATAACAGATTTAAAATTGCATAATAAAATTACTCTCTTCAGTCTTAATGGTTATGATTTGCCTTCAAGCATAGAGAAATAATGATATGGCAACTTAAGACAGTTGTAAGAGAATCGGACAGTTAAGGCTGTAGCAGAAAGAAAGAAATCCACATCAATCATGACTTTATTATATCTTCATTACGTCTTTCATGCAGGCAGTATATATATAATATTTTTAAAGCTTCTTTTAAAAATATAGCATTTCATTTGAGGATATATTAGGTCATATAAGATTAGGTGAGAACAGGTACGTGAATACAAGACAGTATTATTGCATCGCTTTGAACATTACATTATATTAAGTGCTGAAATAATTCAGAACAACATAGAAAATGACATTTAAGCTATGTGATCATTAATAGAAAATTAATAGGTATTTCAATTTTTATTTGTCTTGTTATTGGTTTACAGCTGACTCTTGTAAACACAGGTCATGTATCCACCACAGTTTGTTCCTCATCCTACTATTTTGTAATAAACTTTAATGATTGGAAATGTAGGGATATTATTTTTACTTACAATCTTCATATTTTCATTTGTTGGACACCTTTTAGTATAATCATATTGAAGTTGGACATGCATTATATACACTGATATAAATTGCTTTATTCAAATAATTATTCAAATATATGTTCTCAACAGAGTACAAATGGTCCTTGCAATGCAGCTCCTATTTATACATGTCAAACCTTTAATAATATAATAATTCCATTGATATACTACATCATTATTAGACGAGTTGTTGTTTATTGAGGGGCGATGACCATACAAATAGATGATAACGCGTATTTGAATACAGTATTGCCCCAATGTATATTTGCCTGAAATCTTCCATTAGTCTTGTTATAATAAGTACCTGATAATATTTTCGTGGAGGAATACATATATACATCGAGAAGTGTACTTACACCGAGTTTCTGGTTACATATAGCCGAGATTACGTTGATTCTGAATTATATGCAGAACTAAAGTATACTTGATGGTTGGTGAGTAAACTAATGTGGTGGCATTAATAATCCTCATGATTTTGATGGGATTTAATCCGAACACCAAGTCCAATAAGATTTCCGACATGCAAACACTGGTCAGGTGCGAGGCGAGGCGAGAAGGCGAGATCTCGCACAAACTGTGGCGAGTGTGGCGCCGCCCAGGAGGCTCCTCCTCCTCCTCACGAGTTATATATTTAGTGCTTAAATCTCCGCCAGCCTCTGCATGGACATACCTTGAAGATTTGATTATTTACCCATATCCAAGAATTGGTAAGTGTCATTCACATATATCACGAAATTGACGTTTCTTTACATCTTTAATTTGTATCAAAATAACCTTGTCGAGCAAGTTGCGTGTGTGGATATGAATGTTTATGATTATATGAATTTTCAGGATTGATTATTATGAGGTACAGTACACGATTACGACTATTAATACTCAAGAGTGAACGCAAATATCGCCACCTTATCACACGTGTAATGTGTGGGGTTTGTGCTTATTTACTAAAGTGTAAAACTTGATTGAAACAACACCCCAGAACTGGAGGAGGTACAGACCAGAGGACCAACACCTGACCATCACATGATCTTAAGAGACGCCTCTACTCTGAGAACTTGTAGTAAATGTGCCACTCTCAGAATTGAATCTTATGGCTTGCATATCTCTGAAAAAGGGCAAAGTGAACCTTTATTTGTGAAATAAGACCCTGTACTTAACATATACAGTATTGTAAATATATATATATTTTGATGGTCAGTAAACTAATGTGTATTAATAATAATAATTATTATTATATGTTGGATACAGGCTAATGATTGCTACATTATTTAAATAATACTTAGAAATTATGGAAATAAATCTTGTTTTATAGCTTTGCTCATGAAAATAGGTGGAATGGAAGGGAAGATATAATTGTCATCCTTGCATTCTGCTTATTTTTCATGAGTAGAGCTTTAAAATTTGATTAATTCGTGCATATGGATACAGTGGTGGTAATCCATGACCACGATGCCTCATCCATTTCTGTATCCTTTAGATACACGTAATTTTGGAAATGTTGAGTACAAATAATTGTTGCTCATAATCTCTAAGAGGTAAATGAGGTTTTCTAATTTACACAAATCTTCTCTCGTGTACAGTACTGTAAGTTCAGTTTTCAAATTGTCTTTTTCATGCATGGGATAGGCTGCAATTGCTTGTACACATGCATTACTAGGGTAGTCTTTGTTTACACTGGAAATTTATTCACTAAAAGTATATAACCTGCTAGCTTCCAAATGATTAATGAAGCTGAACCTCATTTTGCACTACAACAAAATTACAATTACACCACAAACCTTATGCAACATTGATTAATTTGTATAAATTTTCTTTTTTATGGAATGACTGAGCTGCACCAAATGCAGCTCAATGTTGGCAGATGTAGAGCTGATAAATCCTACACTATTGTACAGCATAAAACCTCTTATTTTTTTGTCTCGTTTTAAAGACAATTTTCAAAATCCGGTTATAAATACTGTAGTAGAATCGCAATTCAACAAACCTTGATGCGGCGAATCTCCGGTTAGAGCACACACTTTCCCTACCAGATTTACTCATTCGATTTGAAAAACAATGGTGTGCTGAAGCAGGGGATGTGTGAATTTGCTTTGGATGTTGAGATGACGTTCATAGATGGAGGAATCACACAAGTCCAGCCTGGCCCCAGGCCAGGCTTAGGGAGTAGAAGAACTCCCAGAATCCCATCTAGGTACAATACAGGAGGCAACATTACAAGAAATAGATGGGCCTTAGGGAAGCCACTGAACATAGTTAAAACCAAATTCTATGGTTCTTATTTTTCCAGTTGCAGAGTTTTTTGTTCAGTAAAATATGGCCCGTTTTCCTTTCAAGATGAGATTTCAAGGCTTGGACGTGGGAAATAAGCTAGATATGGTTAAATATTTTACATACAGGTTCTCTTGGTTGTTACCCTTCAAGACGGGTTGAAATTATGATTTTGCTCGGTGTATTCAACCCATAGAGTTTGCGAAAATTAGGTATGAATGTTAACACACTTAATACGACTCAATCACATTTTTAATTTTTTTCGTAGATGGGTACAACATTACAGAAAATAGTAAGGGGCCTTGGAAAAGCCATTAGCATTTAATAATTTTTTTTTTTTATTAAATGTTAAAAAATTGTTTTAAGAATTGGAAATCGTGACAAATTTCTCCCTGTTCCAATTACTAAAAATGCTTGATTTTTCAAATTCTCATTACTGATTCTAATTAATTGTCCCATCACTACTCTTTACATTTATCATATTCTTCCTTATGCTTCCTATTGTTTAGTAGAGGATTGTAAATCACTGCCACCACTTTACTGTATTTATGTTCCCAACTATTATTTTTAATTAGTAATATTGTACTTTTGCTGATCCGTTCCTCTGATAATTTTACTTCCTCAACACACCAGGATAGTTGTAGAAGTATGGCTGCACCACCTCCACCCTTGTGCACCCTATCTTCCCTTATTATTTGATATCCTCATGGGAATTTCCTATAACACTTGTCAGTTTCTTTAACGTTATTGCAGTAATGTGTGTGACAGTTGCAGTGCTCCCCAGAGTGAAATTACCTAAGTGTAGTTACAGGATGAGAGCTGTGTTCATGGTGTCCTGTATATGACACCATAGACATGGTGTCGTATATGACAGATACCGTCTTCCCAGTACTCTGTCATATACCGCTTTGAGAGTACTGACGGTTTTGGCATACACCACCTTCTGACTGAACTTGTTCCAACTGTCTAGACCACTCTGTTTGCAAAAGAGAATTTTATAATATATTTTTTGGAATCTTTGTTTCCTTAGCATGAATCTATGACCTCTTGTTCAGTTCTTGAGTTTGTGCTACAGTTTTAGTGCTCCCCCCTCAGTGTGCTGCAGTTTTAGTGCTTCCCCTGAATGTGCTGCAGTAGCAGTGCTGAATTAGTTGCCATATAATTAGTCTATTCTGTTAAAATTAAAACAAGAATCAAAGTACAGTAGTATTTTCCAAATCCAGTGTCAGCCATATTCAGCCTTAACCTCCCGAATTTTTCACTAACGATATTAGCATTATAAAAAGCATATATATATATATATATATATATATATATATATATATATATATATATATATATATATATATATATATATATATATATATATATATATATATATATATATATATATATATGTGTATATATATATATATAATGTGTATATATATATATATATATATATATATATATATATATATATATATATATATATATATACCACAGGTTACTATGAATACCATTTCATGACATTGCAGAAATTGAGACGGTGTCCTATTCCTATTCTAGGAATAGAACACAGACAAAAACAGATACGTATCGAGATAGATTTTAAATTGGATTGAAAACAAAACCCGCAACGTAAAGATCTGTTCTAAAAAATACGAAAGATCTGTTCTTATTGTTGAGGCATATTCGGTAAGAGGCATAACAGGTTTATAAGGGGTGGGTGGAGAAGCGTCGGTACAAAGATGCCCTCAGGGTTTGACTAGCCCAGCGACCTTGAACCTGCCAACCACCTCACATTATTGCTAGCTAGACCAGACTCTCCTCGTGTTGCATCCCTGCCTGTCTCGACCCAGCCCACCTCGCCCTCCCGCGCCGCCAATATCACCACCTCGCTTCTGCTATGCTTTATTACAGCCTAATGTTACGTCTACGGTTGCACGGGAGACATCTCCTGTCCACGAGGCTAACCATAGCCCGTGCTTCTTGCCCAGCTCCTGTGCCAGGTAAGCTACGGGCTCACCATAGCCCGTGCTACTTGGAACTTGTTCCGAGTAGCTGAATCTATAACAACAACAATAGTCTACGGTTGCTTGTGAATAGCGCTGTCTTTTGTTTTTATGTATCCAAAATTTACACTTTCGTATTAACTCGTTTCATCTTTAATTTTTTAACATATTAAAACATAATTGTAATGTGTTTGAAGCTACACACAGTATAAACAACAAAGGATGAAACTAAAGTATTTCATGTTGATTTCATTGCATCTTAGCCCCAAGAGTGGCTGGAATCATGTTACAAAAGCTTTTTGTTATATAGGACTCTCAGAGAGAGTTGATTATATATAAGTGTCTATAAGCAGCCTGAGAATATACAAAGAATTTAAATAAAACTTTAAATCTGAGACAGAGACATTGCACTTTTTTTTCATCGATCGCCAAGTGTAAACTCATCAAACTTATTCCCACACTAAGTGTTTCAATGTTGAAAAAACATGCATGTTGTGTCTGCGGTTGCGTGCATGCGCCTGAGCCACCCACCCTACCCGCAGCGTAAAATAACCAGTTTAAAGTGTCTTGTAGATCCCAATCTCAGATGTTGCACACTCCCAACTTTGATTCCCACAACCTCTCGCACATTCACATGTCGGCTTACACGAGAACCTATTCATCCTTCAATGCATGAACCACCACACGCAATATAGGACGCATCCACGAGAACATTCTGAAAGAAATACCAAACACGCAGTTCATCAGCCCAAAAGAACAATCTCGTATCAGATTGATCACTCCTCAAGCCTAACAATTGCACCAGCTGCAGATGTACATAAAACACCGTCTGTCTTTGTCTTTGTTCGAACCTTATTCGAACAGAGCTTCGCTAACGCCACAAAATGCTTCATTCACGTACTGTAAATACAAGGTAAACGCTTCACCCACTTGCTACGATTACAAATAATTGCCAACAGGACTTAAACACCTAACCTAATTTAGGCCTTACTATTTACCAAATTTTAATATAATAATATTATTTTAAATACTAGAAAATATAGTTTTTAAATGGTACGTTAACATTTATGAATGCGTAGACGATGTCGGCCTCGGCTTCCGTTGACGTCCTCGCATGTGGGGATTAGTCCTAACCACACTATAGGGTTTCTCTGAAATTGTTGTTGCTACTATTGTTGATTTTGCTATTAATATTAATGCTGCTGCTGCTCTTGGTAAGGCTATTACTACTGCTACTTTTGTTATTGATATTGTAAACTTGATGTTACCGTTGCTATTACCTTGTTATTGCCACTTCTTACGTTATTGCTGCTTTTACTGATTCTGCTATTGCTATTTAAACTTACGCTACTTCTATTACCGCTGTCCCATCGGCTGGTCACGAAGAAGGACAAAAGCAATTGAATAACGTCCTTATCACCTATAAAGAATATGCGTCAACAAAAACTTCAACTCCTTGCTGTTTCCTTTTCCTCCTCCTTCCCGTCTCCACACCCACTCTTTTAATTTCTCCCTCACAACCTCGACAATTATTACGCTTCTCGGAGGATAGAAAGTTGGAATGTGAAGGTCAGGGTTGTGGAGAGGAGTCATCTAGCAGGCAGGTACATTACTAAGGGAGATAGTCTGTCTCTCTCTCTCTCTTTTTGTGAGTGTGTACTTACCTAGTTGTGTTTACGGGGGTTGAGCTCTGGCTCTTTGGTCCCGCCTCTCAACTGTCATCAACTGATGTACAGGTTCCTGAGCCTATTGTGCTCTATCACATCTACACTTGAAACTGTGTATGGAGTCAGCCGCCACCACATCACTTCCTAATGCATTCCATTTGTCAACTACTGACACTAAAAAAGTTCTTTCTAATATCTCGGTGCCTCGTTTGGGCACTCAGTTTCCACCTGTGTCCCCTAGTGCGTATGTCCCATTGTATTAAATAGCCTGTCTTTATAGTGAATGAGTAACGCACGCACCCATGTCAGGAAGTCCGTGGTGGCTCAGTGGTAACACACTAGCCCCGCACCTCGCGAGGTATTGGTGTAGCCTCAAGTTCTGGGCTTCCTTAACTGTTCGGCCAGCAATAATTGGGTAATTGGCTTTTAACCGATTGGCGGGACGTATTTTAGAGAAAACTAGTGGGTAAGGCTTACAAGCTATGGGAAGGGAAAGCTTCGCCTGCTGTATTCACCAGTGTAAATAATAATAATAAATGATGTGACCTCCATCCACAACTTCAAGGCCATATATGAACCTCTACATCAGTTAATTAAAGTTAATAAGGAAAGGCGCACCCATGGAACAACAAAGACAGCAGGTGGGGTTCTCTTCCTAGAGGCTCCCCCCCACCCACGCCTCCATAGTCACTGTTAGGTAAGCACACTGACTCGCTAGTATCAACAACCCGTCTTCTCGCCTAAATACTTTTTAATATTCGACCAATCCGCTACAAATGCGACGTTAATCTAAATGTCAAAACGCAGTATTATTGACGTTTTCTATGTATCGGTCTCAATAGGTTAAGTGGGTTGCATGGGTGTGTGTTTCACCAAACCGTTGATTTTTTTGCGGAGTGGCGAATCGAGAGATGGGGACTACCATCTTGGGTACTGTGACTGCCCGGCGCGTGTTTGCCCAGGTGACATATCGGAATTCTGTCGTAATTCACAAGGTTGGCGACTTGGTATATTGATTTATGGGCGGGACACACATTTGCACCGTTTTGTGTGTTCTCCACGTTATAGGCCTACTGCGTTTCTAGTCAAACCATGCCTCACCTGGCCCATTATTGGCCTACTGTGTTTCTAGTGTATATTGGTATGTGCAAGGCTGTAGACAATGAATTGTGGTGCAGGATCCGGAGAGGTGAGGCGTAGGACGGTGTACAAGTTGAAGGTCACACCAGCATCACGCACCACCCTCCCCCACCAGGCCCAACTCAAGTCGGCCCATGCCTGGCTCAACCCCACACTATATTAATACTGTAGCAATGCTCATGACCCTCACAGCACCGCTCCTGTGCCAGGTAAGTCCACTACGGGCTCACCATAGCCCGTGCTACTTGGAACTTGTTCTGTGTAGCTGAATCTATAACAACAACTCATGACGCGAGGCCTACGGGCTCACCATAGCCCGTGCTACTTGGAACTTTTTGTTCCTAGTAGCTGAATCTTAAACAACAACAAACAACATGCTCATGACGGCACGGGCTATTCATGCCCGTGCCACCTCTTGTGTGGTTTAATCTTCATGAATCAATCAATCATGACGGAGGAGACATATGGAGGGCAAGGAGAAAGTGAGAGGTGTTTACGCCACTTTAATCTATGTAAGATTAGAATGGCTTTGTATAATTAGTTTATTATGGAGCCCAGTAGGGTAGTGCTGGAAACTATAGATGTGTTGATCTGGTTCGAAGCGTTGTGAAGGCGAAGTTTGGGCTGGTCTGTAATTTGCTTTTGTGAGAGGAATGGGAGAGATTTATTATTTACGTGCTATCTTCCAGGGAGGAGGAAAGTGCCGCTGTTGTCAGACTAGCGTCAGGGATGTGACCGGCCTCTGGCGCCATTGATGTAGTCAATGGTATAAGATGTCAATATAAATAGAGGCGTAAGAGTTCTGATGACTGTGGTAGGATGTCATCCAACCTATTGTGCAAATGTCAGACTTGCTTGGTAAAGCTGGTGACGGGACATTCTGCGTATTTAATTGTATTTTGCAAGGATGTCGACCTTGAGCGGAGGGCTTTTGAGCAAGGGTTAGATGAGTTGACAAAAATATTTTGATATCAATTAAAGCATCAAGTTTAGTTACACGATCATTGATGCTTGGGAATATGAATACCAAATATTTTCTTTTGTATACGAGAACATATAAGGATTACATGTTCTCTTAAATTATTTTAGGGTTCAGTTCCTGAGCTCGTTATGTCCTCTATAACCTTTGCACTAGTGCCGCGAATGAT
>WNGS01163519.1:14073429-14091794 GCA_020271785.1 Procambarus virginalis
TTCGAAAACTCCTGTGATACTGTCTTTGAAATATATCCTTACTGATATATTTATTTTTCCAGTAAAATCTACGTGTTTTGTAGGCGTGCGATGCAAGAACAGTGAGACAACTCAAAGCAGCCACGAACTAAAGCTGAAGGAGCTGCTTCCTTCTGGTGCATAGTAAACTCCGATTGAATTTAGACCGGAGTCGCTAGCGTCTGTGTATTGAATGTCATATGCATCCCTCTTGGTAGCTTCAGAATAAATTGCAACCCAGACATGGAATCCTCACCTGAAAAGGGCATATAATAAAACGAGGAAAAGTCCATAGATATGCAATAAAGTGCCTGGGCTGAGGGGGGAAGTGAGTTAATAGGATTTTTCAACATAGTAATGAAAATAAGTTGAGGAGACATGGTCACAAGATATAAGATTCTAGAGGAAATGGACAAGGAAGAAATAAACAAGAAGGGAACAGCAGAACGAGGACTAAAGCTGGAAGCTAGAGATACAAATGAATTAGAAAGAATTATTGAGCTGTCTCAGTACACTATATGTGAATATAAGACAAAAAAGAGAACAGTCATTACAATTAACTAAAATATGATTGAAAGGCGGGACTTGGGAGACACCACTCGATCTTGAAAGTACATATTGTGGAGTACCTACACGCACACACCTGCATGTGTGTTCATACACACACACACACACACACACACACACACACACACACACACACACACACACACACACACACACACGCACGCACGCAGCAGGAAGGAGCAGCCCATCAGGGCGTGATACCCCCCGTGGCTTAACTCCGGAATATGAAGCAGGCTCCAGTTATCAGCGCACCACACCACCACCACCGTACGTCTCGCTGCCTCTCGCTGTGGTGGCCGAGAACAATGGCTCTCTCCATTATTACACGCCTGTACCCTCCATATTCCTCATCTCCGCATGACTCGTAAGTGCGTAAATAAATGGATACCGAGCTTTCCTATTCCTTCATGGCCGCATCCGGCTCTTTCTCATTCCTGGTCAAGGATGCAGGTAAAAGAAAATGATGAGAAAACGCTAAACCAGGTTGACTATTTATTGTACTTTGGAAAGGATACGAGGCTAGGATAGTAGTTGGGATATAGGGACGGAGCGAAGAAACGGTGCCTATAGCCACTTGGAGCATCGGCGAATCAAACATCGGCCTGTAAGAAGTCTTTGCTATATTGTGCTCATTGTGTTTTGTTCCATAGACCCTTAAGACAGTCGCAGGATTCTTTCAGCACCGGTAATATTTCACACACACAAGAGAGCGAGTGGCAGGCGTGTCGGGACCACCATCAGAGATCCCCTGACCGAAGCAACATTCCAAAAACAACGGCCGAGCGTGAGCCCCATTGTGAGGAAAATTTAACAGTCACTTGTTCTTTGAGGCCTCCTGTATCTCCTATTGCCTGGACGATGAGAGATTGGCACAGTTTATAAATCAAAGGAAAGTTTGAAATGTCCTTAAAATGCTAATGTGAATGATAATGCTTCCAAGAATAAGTAATGGGAAAAGATATATATATATTTTTTACGTAGGGTGCAAAATTATGTGGTGTTTTGCAAGGGCTCTCGTAATGAGTCGACAATACCTGCTTTCTCCTCCTCCTGCGTGTACAGCCACAGTACGTCAGTAATAGGTGCTTCCATTCCTGCAAGCACCTTAATGAGTCGGCCACAGCTGTTCTTGCAAGAGCTACAATAACTAATGACCTAAAACGCCTATACCTGCCTTGCAAGCAAACTTTTCATTGGTCAGCCATAGTTGCATCCCCGCCTGTAAACACACCCAGAATGGGTCAGCCACAGTTATTCCCTCATACAAGCACTTTCATAACTAGTAAGCCAATAAAGCTTTACATCCTGCCCAATGGTGTCCAACCACTTGGGCTGGACGGTAGAGCGACGGTTTCGCTTCATGCAGGTTGGTGTTCAATTCCCGACTGTCCAAGTGATTGGGCATCATTCCTTCCCCCCGACTCATCCCAAATATTTATCCTGATCCTTTCCAAGTGCTCTATAGTCTTAATGGCTTGGCGCTTTTCCCTTGATAATTCCCTCCCTCCTTCAAGCACCACCACAAAGAGCCTGACATAGCTGCCTCCCCTTCCTTCAAGCACCACATAAAGGGACATAGCTGCCTCCAACTCCTGCAAGCAATATCATATTGAGTTAGCTACTGATGCTTCCTCCTGCAAGGGCCACTGTTTTGAATTAGTCATAGCTGCTTTCCATCCTGCAACCAATTACACAATGCGTTAGTTATATTTTACCGAGCCCAACCACGGCACAGAACGGTTCCCGTCGCTTCCCCTCAGCATTCGCATTTTGCGCCATGGTAGCGTGACGCTCGGCACAACCATGAGCTGTGGTTATGGTAGTAGGTCGCGTGGCCTGCTTCAGTTATGGTGGGCGGCGGTGGTCGGAGAGCCGAGGTAACGGGGTTACTTGCGGTAATTGAAAGTATGTGACGGCGTCGAGTCTCTCGACCAACGTACACTAATGGCTACCTGGATGACTGGAAGCGGACGGCACGCGGCCGAGGACTGAGACGGATGGCAGGGTTGTGGACGCCGCCGGTGGTGGCGCGGTAGGGAGGAGCGTCAATGCCATTTGGCTTTAGATTCGCCGGTCTTGTCAAGGAGTAAGCTGACGAAGCAGCTTATGACGTTGGCAGAGTAAGCGGACGGAGCAGCTTACGACTTATGACGGGCTGTTGGCATACAACGAAGACAAAATTACCTGTTATCATGTTATTGTGATGGGCTTCGCCGGTGAAAAGCGTTGGTTGATGTCATTCCCTGGTTGACGGGAAGAAGACGATAACAGCAGTTAGCAGCGGCGAGAAATTCAGGCTAACTAGCGTGGAAAAAGCGTGACCAGCTGCGACCACCTGACAGCATAACCAGTGAGTGACAAGCTGGCGGTCAAAACATCGACAACTGGTAGATACGGGCCACCTGTGGGTGCGGTGACAAGAGGCGCCGGGTGCTAGAGCTCCCCGCTGCTGCTGTGGTGGCACCACCAACTTTCGAATTGCATTTCAAGTCATCTAAGACATGACTCTTACGAGTAAGGTGTGTATATATATATATATATATATATATATATATATATATATATATATATATATATATATATATATATATATCTGCGAACAAGCCTGAATGGTCCCCAGGACTATATGCGAATGAAAACTCACACCCCAGAAGTGACTCGAACCCATACTCCCAGGAGCAACGCAACTGGTATGTACAAGACGCCTTAAACCACTTGACCATCACGACCGGACAAAATGAGGTGATAGCCGAAGCTATTTGAACCACCTCACCGCCGGCACTCGGATGGTTATCTTGGGCATAGCATTTTACCAAATCACCTCATTCTTTAGGGCACACGTGAGGAACACAAATGCGAACAAGCCTGAATGGTCCCCAGGACTATATGCGAATGAAAACTCACACCCCAGAAGTGACTCGAACCCATACTCCCAGGAGCAACGCAACTGGTATGTACAAGACGCCTTAAACCACTTGACCATCACGACCGGACAAAATGAGGTGATAGCCGAAGCTATTTGAACCACCTCACCGCCGGCACTCGGATGGTTATCTTGGGCATAGCATTTTACCAAATCACCTCATTCTTTGGGGCACACGTGAGGAACACAAATGCGAACAAGCCTGAATGGTCCCCAGGACTATATGCGAATGAAAACTCACACCCCAGAAGTGACTCGAACCCATACTCCCAGGAGCAACGCAACTGGTATGTACAAGACGCCTTAAACCACTTGACCATCACGACCGGACAAAATGAGGTGATAGCCGAAGCTATTTGAACCACCTCACCGCCGGCACTCGGATGGTTATCTTGGGCATAGCATTTTACCAAATCACCTCATTCTTTGGGGCACACGTGAGGAACACAAATGCGAACAAGCCTGAATGGTCCCCAGGACTATATGCGAATGAAAACTCACACCCCAGAAGTGACTCGAACCCATACTCCCAGGAGCAACGCAACTGGTATGTACAAGACGCCTTAAACCACTTGACCATCACGACCGGACAAAATGAGGTGATAGCCGAAGCTATTTGAACCACCTCACCGCCGGCACTCGGATGGTTATCTTGGGCATAGCATTTTACCAAATCACCTCATTCTTTGGGGCACACGTGAGGAACACAAATGCGAACAAGCCTGAATGGTCCCCAGGACTATATGCGAATGAAAACTCACACCCCAGAAGTGACTCGAACCCATACTCCCAGGAGCAACGCAACTGGTATGTACAAGACGCCTTAAACCACTTGACCATCACGACCGGACAAAATGAGGTGATAGCCGAAGCTATTTGAACCACCTCATTTTGTCCGGTCGTGATGGTCAAGTGGTTTAAGGCGTCTTGTACATACCAGTTGCGTTGCTCCTGGGAGTATGGGTTCGAGTCACTTCTGGGGTGTGAGTTTTCATTCGCATATAGTCCTGGGGACCATTCAGGCTTGTTCGCATTTGTGTTCCTCACGTGTGCCCCAAAGAATGAGGTGATTTGGTAAAATGCTATGCCCAAGATAACCATCCGAGTGCCGGCGGTGAGGTGGTTCAAATAGCTTCGGCTATCACCTCATTTTGTCCGGTCGTGATGGTCAAGTGGTTTAAGGCGTCTTGTACATACCAGTTGCGTTGCTCCTGGGAGTATGGGTTCGAGTCACTTCTGGGGTGTGAGTTTTCATTCGCATATAGTCCTGGGGACCATTCAGGCTTGTTCGCATTTGTGTTCCTCACGTGTGCCCCAAAGAATGAGGTGATTTGGTAAAATGCTATGCCCAAGATAACCATCCGAGTGCCGGCGGTGAGGTGGTTCAAATAGCTTCGGCTATCACCTCATTTTGTCCGGTCGTGATGGTCAAGTGGTTTAAGGCGTCTTGTACATACCAGTTGCGTTGCTCCTGGGAGTATGGGTTCGAGTCACTTCTGGGGTGTGAGTTTTCATTCGCATATAGTCCTGGGGACCATTCAGGCTTGTTCGCATTTGTGTTCCTCACGTGTGCCCCAAAGAATGAGGTGATTTGGTAAAATGCTATGCCCAAGATAACCATCCGAGTGCCGGCGGTGAGGTGGTTCAAATAGCTTCGGCTATCACCTCATTTTGTCCGGTCGTGATGGTCAAGTGGTTTAAGGCGTCTTGTACATACCAGTTGCGTTGCTCCTGGGAGTATGGGTTCGAGTCACTTCTGGGGTGTGAGTTTTCATTCATATATATATATATATATATATATATAATATATATATATATATATCGGCTGACGATAACCTGTTTATACCCAAGAATCGCAACAGAAACATCATGCATAGGCGTCTGCAACTCGTTGAGTGGAGCGGCCTTAAGTCAAGTCAATGTCAAGTTGAATGTAAGCGTGTCTTATAACCAGTGAGCCAGCAACCTTGGTGGGCCAACATCTTTACAAGAACGTCCAGGAGAACGTGGCCGAGTGTTACTGACCATACCTATTTACTACGTTATCGGATTAGCTTTGTTCACAGGTGATGTATCTTGACGTGACCTGAGTATTACGTGAGGGTCTCCACCCGTGTAGGACCAGTTCTTAAGGTCTGCAGTCGGCGGTTACTGCGTCATAATTCAGAGTCTCAGGACGCCGTCTGCATTAATTAAACCCTTTTCCCACATGGTACGGGCTCACCATAGCTCGTGCTACATGGACACTTCGTCCTGAGTAGCTAAATCTTTAACAACAACAACAACCACATAAGTTATATTTCCTTAAAATTTAAAAGGGACGTTACTTGAAGATATCCAAATATAATTTACTTCGACTCTTGGGTCATTGAAAATTTTGCGTCTTTGTTTAACAAACTTGGGTACACAGCTGTGTACTGCTATCCTGTTCTATATAATTAATTATATAAAATAGGATAGCAGCACTCAGCTGTGTACCCAATCTTGTTACAGAATACAAGTCCACCGGCATTTTCTTTTCAGTATGCTGATCTTGATCAATTTTCATGAATATTCTGATGTTTATCTATTTTTATCAATATGCTGATGTTTATTTTCATCACTATGTTAACGTTTATCAATATGTTTATGTATTTTCAGCGTTGGAATTGTATTCGTTCGTTTCATATTTATGATTCAGGTCGAATATGCTCTAGGTACAAATGCATCACTTGTTGGCTTAATTAATAATGCCTTGCACAAATACAGTATGGTGTTTTTAATTATACTCTGGTTACGTCACAACAGGCACGGAGACAACAAATACATATTTGTAAACAGTTCCCTTCCAAAACTGTCATCCTGATGCAATAACAGGTTAAATCCAGGGAAGGATAGGACTGAGGAAGCAGGCGTGTGTTGTAACATATCCACCTCTCATGGTCTACCTCGTCTTCACAGCGTGGGAGATCTCCGATTCTCAGTAAGTGGTGCGGCCCGTGGTGCAGTGTGAGTTGAATACCGTAATGCACTTAAATAATAGGTGCGCACACCTTAAACATGAGGCTGGCCGGTTCTTCCTGGAAAATGCAAGTCAGAATTCAAGAGATGCAACGCCCATGCACCGCTCCCATGTGGCAGTTACACTCGAGGCAAAGGCATCTAAAGCGACAACAGTTGCTTTTATGATGCACTTGGTCCAAGGATACAGAATAGCTAGTGAACCACCAGCGCTTGCACACACACATCAAATATCTTTACATCTGTCCACAGTAGGAGTTAAAGCCTTCATTGGCTGCAACCCATCGGCATGGACATTATGACGTCATAGTGGCGTCACGCATCGTGCACGTCACATATAAAACAAATGTATATATGTCTTATTTTCGTTTGGCTAGATTCGTTCAGATTGAGTTAGGCTAGGTTTGTTTGTAGTAGCGATGACGTCGAGGTGGTAAATAAGTTTTTTAGGTCTTAGACTGTACTCCACCCCGAGGCACTTAGAGTAGGTTCTCCACTTGTGGACAGACGTATCCAGGAAAGCCATTGTATTATTTGGCACGGAAATTTCAAAGTTTGTAAATTTTGTTCAAAGACAACAATTAAAATTGGCCTGCCTGTTGTAAACTGCATAATTTACAGTATATAAGCAAGATACTTTATTAGCGAAGCAATCATGAGTGAGGTGATTGTATAATTAGTTGCAGATACAAAATTAAAAGAAAAATACACTATCAAGTCACAATATCAAGCAACTATTGATATTATTGTGCACCAGTAAGACAGCAGCAGACAAGAGCCCATGCTCCTGCCTCTCATAAGAGTGAATAATATCTGCTCATTTATTTCTCAGTTGTATTAGTCTTCATCCACTTAATTCATAATTAACATTGAGTTAATGTTTTAAGTTAACTGCATATAGCTTCCCTGTAAATATCCGAATGTAATACTAGTTGTGAAAGTTAATAGTAACCAAGTTTCAGTTAACTACGTGCTGCTGGCACAAGGGCAGGGGGGGCCATGTGTTTGGTAGTGACAGGTAGTGAGGGACACAGTGTATTGTTGTTGTGGTAGCGGCAGGTGATGAGGGAGGCAGTGTGGCGTTATTGTGGTAGCGGCGGGTGATGAGGGAGGCAGTGTGGCGTTGTTGTGGTAGCAGCGGGTGATGAGGGAGGCAGTGTGGCGTTGTTGTAGTAGCGGCGGGTGATGAGGGAGGCAGTGTGGCGTTGTTGTGGTAGCGGCGGGTGATGAGGGAGGCAGTGTGGCGTTGTTGTGGTAGCGGCGGGTGATGAGGGAGGCAGTGTGGCGTTGTTGTGGTAGCGGCGGGTGATGAGAGAGGCAGTGTGGCGTTGTTGTGGTAGCGGCAGGTGATGAGGGAGGCAGTGTGGCGTTGTTGTGGTAGCAGCAAGTTGAACCAGTTTTTTGTCGCGCACCCAGACTCGGCCCACCAGGCCGCTGCCTTCACTGGAACCAGAGAAACATGTGACGTCACCTCTTGTGTCAATGGGATAAGCGGCAAGCGCCTCCTGGAATGGCAGACATGTGCTCATCATAGATGGCCATGTTTGGTTTTGCAATAACGCTTTGATAATGAATGTTTTTGGATTCAGTGTTTCCTTGGTATGTCTTGGAGTTCCACAACTGTGGCAGTCATTAATTCACTGTTTTCACAGCGAACATATTTGAAGCAGCAGATGGTTGGCAAGGGGTCAACTTGTATGGCTGGAAGTGGTTACGGGTGTACGAGTGACATGACCTTCATCCATGAATTATGCTTAAACCTTTCGTGAATGAAACGCGAACCTTTCCGTGTGAATTTATTCGCTGTAGGCTATTCTTAAGAGTTAACCCCGTACAACGCTTCGTTTTATCATTAACGTATATACAAATTTTCCTAGTCGGGAATTCACCATTATTCACCTGAAGCTATTCTACAAGTTTTTCACTCACAGCGAGCGTCTCCTCCCCCGCCGCCTTCTTAAATGTGTGTGTAAGAGCGGAAGCGTATGGGGGTGGGGTTGTGGGGGTTCCCCAGAGATGGTGTGCTGTCCAGCACCCACCGTGGCCTGAAGTCATCCCTGGAAGCTTTCAGTATAGCGCCAGACTCTTAACAGTACGAACGTGAGGGGTCAAGTAGCTAAACACCTTGTGAACTGACATTCTTGAACTGACATTCGTATATATTACATACTCGTGCAAGAGTGTTGACGCGGCTCAGTGTAGTGGCTCGTCGTAACCTTGTCTGTTGCTAGACTCGCCTGAGATTTACACCAGTTCTGTAATTATCAAAGCTGATTAATAGAGGTAAGACCGAATGTTAATAAAATAGTTAATATAATGTTTGAATTACAAATTATACTGTGTAGAATGAAGTCATATAAACTTGTTCAATACTTGGTTCAAATGACACTTGTTGTACGTATTTGAATAAGCTCCAGATAATGAGTGATGGACCTGATCATGTTACCAAGGTGTGCGCATGAACGTTATATTCAAATGTTTCAGTTGGTGACACGGGGTGTAGGCGGACAGACAAGGTTCACTCGCATGGCTTCTGGGTATTATGCATCCCATAGGCTGGAAGCACACTACAGGCTCATTAAATGATTTTATTTAGTTCTAATTATGTGGGGATGGATGTTCACACACCACCGCGTAACGTGGTGGAGGTGGGGTCCCTCGATTGTTTCAAGCACGGGTTGGACAAGTATATGAGTGGGATTGGGTGGTTATAGATAGGAGCTGCCTCGTATGGGACAATAAGCCTTCTGCAGTGCCTTTGTTCTTATGTTCTTATGTGATACAAGACATACCCGGGGTTTCATCAAACTAACATTGAACACACCGCCACCATACCATTATGATGAGGGTTTAAGAACACTATATTACATTTATATAATCACAAATACAACACGAAACAATTGATAGAAATTTGAAAAGTTTACGGAAAAAGTTGACATGTAACATAAACGTGAGATTGCTGCTTGTTTCAAGCGTAGGTTTGACAAATATAGTACAGTATATAAGATGGTGTGCTTGTATATAAATAGGGGCTGCCTGACATGGGCCACTAGGCATTCTAGAGGGATATAGGGAAACACTGGTTGAGAAATATGGCTGTAGATGACAGGAATGGGTTGCTAGCTAGAATTATTGATTCAGATGTAGGTTAGACAAATGAGTTTGGATGGATGTAAATAGGCGCGGCTTCGTATTATATGTACTAATAGATCTACAATTTCCTTCATTCATATGTTTTTATTAAGACATTGTAGCAGGTTTCGAGAATAAATTAGATTGGTACATGGGTGAGAGGGGGATGGTGGATTTAAATAGTGCCAGCTAAGTATGGACAAAAAGGCCTATTGTGGTACTCCCTATTTTCACGTTTTGACTATTATTCACGGTATAAGGTGTACTATTGAATTACTATGTACCATTGAACTCGGTACTGTTGAATTTGTACAAACCGGAAAAAGATTTTCTACTTTATGTTGGAAAGACAAACTAACTTAACCTCCCTAGGCCTAATACACGCTATCTGAGGCCTAATATAGTACATATGTGTGCTATACTAAGCCTAGAAATATTTAAGTTAGTTTTTTACCTGAATTTTTTCGGACTGTAAAGTGAATAGTACAAAGTTCTACTATCTAATTGCTCAGTACGTCAATATTTGTACTATGGTGCACATAGGTACGAAAAGTCCTATCTAAACAGGAGGATGGGTTGAAATTGAAATAAGTTTATTGATGTAAAATACACACAAAGGGATGAGGTAGCTCCAGCTATTCTCACCCCGTTCAGTACATCGTGTTAATACATACATATAAACACATCTCAAACAACAAACATATTACCAGTCTGAGAGATAAACATATACATTTCCTTCTTCACAAGTAGTATGGTATCAGACGTACACACAAATGGTTTGGTTCAGATGGTTCATCGCTGGACCTCGTCAAGATCTAGGCGATCAACTGGTTTGTGGGTCACATTCTCGAAACTCTTCTAGACTGCCTAGATTACAAACAGGTTTAATGGGGATAAATTACGAAATATTGTATCATTAACAACATATAATCTCGTGTATTTACCAATTGATTATTTGACTTGCCAATCACGGATATGTCATGAGCGGATATATCCATAGGAATAATTTTGACGTTGGAGTTGATACATGTTTATAGTCTAATATTGATTTAATACATCGATCTATTCATAAACAAGTGCAAATTATTTGTATTATTCTTTCTTTTAAGGATGTCAGAAATGTTGCGTCAGTGGCGGAACAGTATCAAGGTTTTGGTTTGTGTCGATAAATATTAGCGAGACTTGAGGTTGTGGCAGGTCATTCACACCACAACCCCATCACAATGGTTGTGATGAGTCATTCACACCACAACCCCATCACAATGGTTGTGATGAGTCATTCACACCACAACCCCATCACTACCTTGATGGTTGTGATGGGTCATTCACACCACACCCCCATCACAACCTTGATGGTTGTGATGGGTCATTCACACGACGCCCCCATTACAACCTTGATGGTTGTGGCAGGTCATTCACATATATAGTGGGCTCGTGCTAACATTATTGAACTTTCTTTTTAACTCAATGCCAAGCTTAATTGTCACAAAATTAGTGTACAATTTGTGTTGAAGATCATTAGAAAAACTGCGTCTTTGTGTGTGATGGTAGTTACAGTGTAAATTTCACCCTAATGGCTACTGAATATTTCGCTTGCAGGTCAAAATTTAATTTCCTAAATATTGGAGTATATAATTTATTCGCATAAACTGAACGGGAAAGTATCAAGTTATATTTTGTAGAATAAATATGTCGAATGGAAGAATAAAATTCAAATTCAAAACCTATTTATAAATGATTGTACGTTTATAATTCTTTACTCAAAATTACAGTAAATTATTTACTAAACATTAAGTCATAATAATAGCATGTAATCTAGGGTTAGATTTAAAAGCAATATTTATCAGTGATAAAAGGTGGGAAGGGTGAACTCGAAGCCAGATAATACAGTCAAAAGTCATCTGTTACCCTCTCTACAAGAGGAAATGTATATGTTTATCTCTCAGAATGTTTGGTAATATGATTATTGTTTGTGATGTGTGTCTATGTATGTATTAACACGATGTACTGAACGGGGTGAGAATAGCTTGAGCTACCTCATCCCTTTATGTGTATTTTACATCAATAAACTTATTTCAATTTCAATTTCAATTTCTCTCTACAACAACAACAGGAGTTATAAACAAATGGAAAAGCATGTTCCTGGCGAGTAAGTAGCTTTGACCTTGTGGGTTCATAGCTCATTCTAATCTCTTACTTCCATTGTATACCATGAGTTGTTGCCAGCGTGTGTATATATGTAGTATACATGTGTGTGTATGCTGTTGGCATAGACAACAGTGTACATATGTATAGTCTACGTTGGTGTAGACAAAGAGCTCAGTGGTTCACCTGTTATGGCTGTATGATGACTTGTGCAGTATATACGTAGAATATTCCCTGGAAACACAAACCGAAACTGTTTCTATTTTCCGCTTGTTACAACTTGTAATAAAGTTGTTACATCTTGGCTTAACGTGTTTATGACGTATTAGAACGTTGTTATAACTTGCTATATTGGTTGTTATAACTGGTTAGGTGTTAAAACTTGTTCGATCGTTGTACCAACGTCGTAGTTTCGGTGTGTGTTTGGCTGGTTTACACATGCACTTGATTGTATCAGATACATCAGTCCATCAGTTTCCAGCTTCTCACATCACGAACAAGTAGGGCGTGATACATTCATCTATAACATATTTGAATGAGCCTGACCATTTGCATCAAGGCCAGGTTCTGGAGGAGTCATTGTTAACCTTGCCTCCAGGCAAGCCGCGAGTTCTCTCTTCACCTTCGCCAGTGGTTCGCTGCTTGATTTATTACCTGTATACATAGTATCCACGGTGACCTTCAAGCTCAATATGCTTGAAGGAAGTGTCCTAAAGTATTAGGCTGTAGGACCAAAGTTGGCGATGCCACGTGGTCGAATTCCAAAGTTGGCGACGCCGCGCGGCCGAATCCCAAAGTTGGCGACGTCAACATGAAGACATCTCCAAAAATACACTTCATCACTGGAAAGGACCTTTCTCAGAAAGGATGTGTGTGTATCTGAGGTTGGAAACCAGACACTTAGGCTAGCTTCATCCAATTTTCCCTAGTAATTGTTGTTGGGTATGTGTATAACATGGGTGGGTTGGGATCGGTATCATGGAAACCAGTGCCAAGTGACACTGTACCTACATCATCTTGAGAAATCTCACAGTACTATATGACTTTACTGAATTACTATTATTATTATTTTAGTTGTATCAGAAACTATGCATTGATCACTCCTAAATTAAAAACTTAAATTCTAATGAATACTTATCCTTTAAACCTTTAAAAACTTAGATTTTTCCCATAGACTATTAAGGAGTGTGTGTTGATGAAACAGCTTTGTGTTATAGATTAGTGATATTGTAGAACAGAAGGGAAGATGAGGGGGGAAAGTGGTGAGAAGAGTGTGGTAGAGAGGGACGGAGGGAGACGGATTGGAAAGGGCAGCTTGGGTGTTGAGAGGGGATGAAGAGGGGTGTGAGGATGTAACATTATGACAGGTTTAGAGAATAAACACACACTGTGGCAACTAGATGTACATATGATATAAGTGGTTACAGCAATGGTTGTACAATAGTGTCATGACAAAGTGAACTGTAAGGTTGCTGTTAGGTGCCAGTGGTGGAAGAGACTGGTCGTTTTTGTTCGTACCAAGGCTGATAAGAGGTGATATTGCTGCTGGTTGTGGTTGATCAGTGGTAGTGTTGCATCCAGCTGAATTATGTTGATGCTCAGCTGGTCGAATGGGCTTATATGCACCTGACTGTTTTCAATGGGTATGAGTCTCAAAGGCCTGGCACGAACCTAAGGTTTAGCAGTACCATTGCAAAAGTCCCAGATAACTAATAAGGGCCTACCAGAAAAGGACATTTCATTACATTATACAAAAATTATTTGTGGAATTGCACATACTGTAATGGAGTATGGTACCCTGTCACCTCCTCCTCCGGTATAGTTCTTGCTGAAATTGAGCACTCTAAAGGTTAAAGGCTGCAATGCCTAATTAATAATTTGTAAATGCCACAAGCTGAGTCTTTCATCATCTTATATATGAAATATTATTATATTAACAATTTACTTTTTTTTCACAGTTGAATGATGGCAACTTTAGTGCGTCGATGGGCGCTGGACTCCCAGCTTTTAGTGGCAATCCAGAATAATGATGTAAACCGTGCCCACAAACTCTTTCAAGCTGGAGTGGACACTGACATACGTTTCTCAATTAACTCTCAGCAAAGGCCAGCACTCTGCCTTTGTGTTGAAAACAATGCGCTTGACATGGGTTAGTGTATTTGAACAATTTATATTTTGAGGGTACTGCCAGTTATGACAAGGTTTGGCATTTGGCTGCTGATGCTGCCTACTCTTGTTTCTGGCAGGTCCACAAGTTGACTCGTTCGGCCCAGACTGCTGGTTCTTGGACATCCAGGAGGTTGTTTACCTTGTATGTCTGGTCGTTGGGATGTCATGGGATTGGGATTCCGTTGGGATTCCCCAAACAGTTCCGAACCATATTTTGCTGCTTGCAGTGTTCCAGGATATTACTTGGTTTTTACACGAATAGTTATTTATGTTGCCCACCTTGTTGGTTTAGTTATTTTTTTGTCCTTGTATTGTTGCTGGATCTTAGTTTTGGCTGAATCTCTCTCGGGTGGTGGCTTGTTTAAGAGTCCACAGTTCAGGCCTTTTCTGTTGCTGGCATGAAGCTGAAGGATTGTTCTTTGTTCTATGATTTGACCCATCATCTTTTGCGTGCATCCTCCAAGACCCACTGCTAGTTAAGGTGCTGAATCAACTCAGGCCTGAGCCCCTGAAGCACCTACAAGGGTCATATTGGAGGCTGTGGCCTCAGGTGCATGTCTTGGAGAATGTAGATGCATCTGTGTTTGGCACACTTCCTGCACCCCCCAAACCTAGGCTTTTGGTTGAAGTTAAGAGTTGCACTCTGCCCTTTGCCTTTCACTCTATTGGGGAAGGGCTCCAGGTCATTGTAATTTCTTGCGGGTGGATCAGGGTTGGAATTTGATACAGCTTTGAAGTCCCCAAGCTAGAGGATCTCTTTCTCTAGGAGAGGAATATGTTTTATCTCACAATTCAAGTTTAGCTTTTCTCAACACTTTTCTTCTCCAAGCCACTCATCCATAGGTGCATGCACGATTTCAGTTTGGACAGGGGGTTGGGGGTTGGGGGGGGAAGGGGTTGGACTCTCACTTGCTAATCCTAATAAAGCAGTTGCCATAGTTCTGCCTGCTGTGCAGGCTTGCCAGACCTGCTGCTGTTCCTTTCTGTGAAGCCATGACCATGCTTCTAAGCTGATCCTGGTTTCTAATGAGTTAGATCCTCTGCCTCTTATTGGATTTCATAGGCCCCCAGTTTCATCTTGGTCAATGGACAATTCTGTTTTCCATGGATAATTGGTGACTCATTTGTCATTCCCAGACACTAGAGTGGAGGGAGAGCTTCCTGGTCTTTAATGTTCTTTTGGGTGAATTTCTTTGTCATCAGTCAAGCACTGTTTGCTTCTGCCTTAACCTGTAACATTGAGCCATGACGGCTCCACATCCAGGATCTCTGGTTACCAGTGGCTTAAATCTCTGTGGACCACAAAGTTCAGACTTGGCATAGACTTTCTGCTCTCACCACACAAGCTATTCTCCCAATTATGTTAAATCTAGGAGCTCTCTGTGCATCTCCAGCCTTGGGTACCTACTATTTACTGATAGGTGAATGGGTACCCCTTCACCTATTAGTAAATGGTGAAAGGAAACTTACACAACCATTTCTGTCCCCCCAAAAATTGAACCCAGAATCCTCGGGTGTGAACCAAGAACATAGCCACTAAATTAACCAGTCACTTGTATTCTAATTCTCATCACAATGAATATACTGTACTGTACTATAGAGGCCTTAGAGTTTACTACTTTATCACTTCAATTATTTCTACAAGCAGGGATGCCATTAACATTTCTGACATTGTTATTGTATATACTTAATTCAGTTACAAAAATTCCTATGGATTTCTTACATGTTATTTAAACTGAATTCTCTGGAAAGATGTGTTAACAACTTGTATTCATACTTATCTGCATTGTTTTTCTCGAGTTTCTAAATTTAATTTTTAATTATGCCTATTGACTCAAATATTATAACTTGCCCGGGTAGCTAAAATATTATATAGTTGTGTTGTATTTCAGTGGAGCTTCTGGTGAAGTTGGGTGTAAGCATTAACCAAGGAGATTCTGGAGGTCTAACACCACTGCACATAGCATGTACGCACAGTTATCCTCATTTGGCAGGCCTCCTTATCAAAGCTCGGGCCAATGTCAATGTTCGCACTCATGAAGGACGGACTCCACTCCATTTTGCTGCTGTGAGAGGCAATCAAGGTAACACATGACAATAATTCTGATACTAAATAAATAAGGACCAGGGCTTAAATTTAAGTCCAGGGCTGGACTTAAATTTTTCCAGAATAAAATTGACAAAAAATACAGTACAGTACATAAAAATATTTTTTAAAAACATAATACTGTACTATAAAATGTTTATACATTTACCTTTACCCTTCAGAAATAATTTATTTATTGTACTCGGGTGCCAAATTTTGTTTTATATATTTTCCTTGGGAGTGATATAAAATCATCAGACAGAAGATTTTTGTCTATGTACTTTTCGTTAAAGTAATACAAATTTGTGTAAACTGCAGTATTATAATTATGTTATTTTTCTTATCAGATTTGGTGAAGCTTTTATTATCCCACGGAGCAGTTGTAGATGTCATTGATGGAGATGGGTGTACTCCACTCCTCCGTGCTGCTGCATCAGCAAATTCACATATTGTAGAAATTCTACTCGATGCCCATGCAAGCCCTGAAATTATTGATAATTGGGGCAATACAGCACTACACTATGCTGTTGGTGTTAATGGTGTGAAAGCCTCAACTGTGAGAATATTGGCAATAGCTCATCCACCTGCTGCTTGCATTACAAATTCTGGCATGGAAACACCACTTCATATTGCCGTACGAAGTGGTAGACAGGATGCAGAGAGAATCCTTGCAGCAGTAGTAGAAGTAGGAACAAAAAGTGCCTTGAACACTAAGGGTTCTTTAGGTCATACACCTTTACACATGGCTGTTTTAGAGCACCGTCTGAATCTCTTGCGTCTCCTCCTTACTGCAGGGGCCGACACTAACACAGAGGATCATCTTGGGCATACACCACTGGTATCAGCATCAAGAGATGCTTCTTGGGGTGCAGTAGCTCTGCTTTTGGCAGCTGGAGCACGTACTAAGCGACTGATTCAAGGGGGGGACATAGAAAATGAAATACAAGACTCTGGGATTCGTGCACTTCTTGAAGAAGCCACAAGACAACCTCCACACCTCTCTAGTTTATGCCGGCGAGCTCTGACTTGCTATCTGGGACCTAGTGCACTTCATGCAATTTCAAGAGCTACTCTGCCCTCAGTGTGGCGAGATTTCCTCACTTTTCAGTCAGTAAACCTGTAGTTATTTTTAAACAATTTGCTTTTGTTATTAACATGGTAAGGAGTTACCTTATTTAAGCAGACCTTGCTCTAAAGGTTAACTTAAGTGTGACTCAATACAGTGGAGCTTCAGTACTCAAACTTAATTGGTTCCAGAAGGCCATTCGAGTGCTGATCTGTTTGAGTACCAATAATTTTTTCCCGTAAGAAATACAGTCCTGTAAATTGGATTAATCTATTCTGGACTACAAACAGTACACATTGAATACAATAAATAAATGAAAGAAATGCAAATATATTCTCATTTTACCTGCACTAAAGAGAGCTTATGGCATGTGGAAGGTGGTTAGGCAGAGGAGAGAGATTATTGTTTGGCAGGAGAGTCCCCCTACCATAAAAACTTTGAAAAATTGTGCTTCTTGGGCTCCTTATTTTTTCTGTCTATTTCTATTATCTTCTTGAGATTTGCTGAATGTTTTTCTTACAAGAAATGTGTCCAATTTAGCCATACCAATCTCTGTAGCAATAGCAGAGATGTGGGCACTACTATCATATTTTGCTTTGAGTTCTTTATATATACAGTATATATATATATATATATATATATATATATATATATATATATATATATATATATATATATATATATATATATATACTGTATATATATATATAATATAATATTTATATATTATATTATTTTTGAAAGGTTCGAACCCTTTCATGAGGAAGACATTTCCAAATACAATTGCTTTAAGGTTTATGCAAGTATATCATATGTATGTATATATGTCGTACCTAGTAGCCAGAACGCACTTCTCGACCTACTATGCAAGGTCCGATTTGCCTAATAGGCCGAGTGATTTTCGTTATTTTCAAAATATTGTTTCCAATTGGTTTACTGTATTTGAAATATTATTATTATATTTTGTTAGGAACATAAATTATTTACTTAGTTATGTTAGTTAAGGTTAGGTAAAGATAGGTTAGGTTAGGTAGGGTTGGTTAGGTTCGGTCATATATCTACGTTAGTTTTAACTCAAATTAAGTAAACTTAACTCATGCATAATGAAATGGATAGCTTTATCATTTCATATTAAAAAAAATTGGGAAATATATAAATTCAGGAAAACTTAGCTTATTAGGCAAATCGGGCCTTGCATAGTAGGCCAAGTACTGCATTCTGGCTACTAGGTACAACATATATATATATATATATATATA
>WNGS01163519.1:14112795-14152141 GCA_020271785.1 Procambarus virginalis
ATATATATATATATATATATATATATATATATTATATATATATATATATATATATATATATATATATATATATATATATATATATATATATATATATATACTCTAGAAGGGGTACCACCTCTGGTGCAAGTGTAGGGACCCATAGCCTCGGAGAAGAAAATAAGAGTACTCAGAGAGACCTTGTGGATCCTCACTGAACACTTTGATATTTTCTTCTCCTACCACCCCTATTCTTTTGGTATGTTTTCTCCACCCCTATTTCTTTTGGGTATATATTATATATATATAATTATTTGTCATACCTAATAGTCAAACTCACCACTAGGCCCCCCAGTAACCTATATGAGCAATTTCATATATTTTTAAAATATATATTGTATTTAGAAATTAGTCTTTCCACAATCAAATTAACTATTACTGTATATTGATTAGTTAAGCTTAGTTTTACCTGTGTTATGTACAATTATAAATTATAGGAATGTTGGTTGGATTTTTTTGTTTAAATTATAGAATATGCAAATTTGTTAATAATGAACTTGCTCGATATGTTCAATTAAGTTTTCAGCAGCTATTTAGTAAATTTGGCTTTTTCAGCAACTCTTGACTTGCTGAACAACTTATGACGAGGCATAAAATATTACATTATAGATGGCATATAATTGTGCATAATAGCCAGTTGCATTACAAACAAAATTACATTAAAGGTTTACATATTCAACGATTTAAATTCGTTGTTTGATGGATATGTTTAATGAAATGAAAAATGTTTTTTTTTAATTCGAGCCCAAACCAACTTCAGCAACCTGACCTAATATAATATATGAATTATTCCTCAATGCTGTCTAACATGGGTAAAACTAGGCCAATGTAAGTAATTCTGTTCTCAATATACATTAATATTAGCACTCTGATGATGTTAAAACACATCATTCACTCTTATTAAAAGAAAAAAATTGTATTTGCACTTTTATAAATTCATGAAATACAAGAGCAGTGTGGGCAGAGCTTATCAGAGGACAAAAAATATCACTCATGACAATAAAGGCTCTGCCCATGTGTATTTAAAATTATGTAACAAAAAGTATGAAAGTTTTTTCTTTTTGCAGCTAAATAAACTAACCATGGGTACACATTTCTTTTTATGTTGAAAAATAAATGCGGAATGTTAAAATGTTTATAAACATTTGTGCATTCAGTACCATCATGCAGGACCTATTATCAATACACTGTATTTTTTCTATCTATACTCTAGAACAGCATTTCTCAACCTATATAGTTTGTACCCTTGAAATAATTCTAGGTAGCATTTTAGATAACACACAATGAAATCAATGTCAACTGAAAGGAGATTATTTCTGTCTATGCTTTCACGATACTGGTTAAATGACAAAAATTAAATACAAAAATACATTTGCATATGATTAGAATTAGGCTATTTATCACTATCGCTTACAAAACCCTTAGTTATCTTGGGGTTCCATAGAACACTAGTTGAGAAAGATTGCCCTAGAACATTTTGAATATTAAAAGAAAAAAAAGAAAAAAAACTTGGAACCATAAAAAGCATATAAACCTATTATTTCCCACTGAGCGGGGCCCAGATAGTCCCAGAATGTTTATGGTTGGACAGTGAGGAGCCGTAACACTTGAGTGCCAAGAGCAAACTAGCTTCAAAACATATGTTTGAAAATATAAAAAAAATTGCTCTGGTTATTAGGCAAAATTGTTTCTGATTATTAGGTAAGACACCATATATTACTATATTATATATATATATATATATATATAATATATATATATATATATATATATATATATAATATATATATATATATATATAAATATATAATAATGTGTGTGTGTAATTTTTAAATATATCACTTGAGTTGTACAAAAATATTTCTTCTATAAAGTAAGGATGAGGTTATATCACACAGTTTCAATTATATTGGTTTTCAAGCATTCACTGTTCACTTGCAGCAATATAGATATATTCACAACTGGCACACATTATATTCTCTTTCTGCAAAAATATCTTTTCAGATATGTCATAATTTGGAACAGAATATTTTGATTTTTTTTTTTTAAATTATACTAAAACCTTTTGAAAATATTGTAAAACAGCATATTAAAGATAGGCAATGCTTACAAAATACAATTAAAATATCAAACATT
This sequence comes from Procambarus virginalis, assembly GCA_020271785.1. Lineage (NCBI taxonomy): Eukaryota > Metazoa > Arthropoda > Malacostraca > Decapoda > Cambaridae > Procambarus > Procambarus virginalis. The sequence continues at coordinate 14,114,971 of WNGS01163519.1, forward strand.
ATGGGTATTGTTTACAAATGACATTATTATGAGAAGCCATACTAGACAAAAATTATATTTCTGGTATAACTGGTAAGGCTGAACAATACCAAACTTTGGCATATTGATCACATGGCAGCAACCTGGCAAACAAACAGGACTGATGAATTATGGATTTATTATTTTAATTATTAAATAACATTTGCTATGAACACAATTTTATCCTTTTTGTGAAGAGGAAAGAATGTTTGGAAAAATTAACAGGCAAGAGGCAGAATAAATTTTCTTAGGCAATGAATTATATTAGTACAGTATATGAACTTTTAAATTATTTAAAAAATAATAAGTATAATTTAAATTTTAATATTAACCTTACTATGTTCAATTAAGTATTCATTATGTATGCCATTTTTTCTTATCTTCATTCTCTTATCTGTATCATAAGCTTATTTCGTCAAAAGAATTAGGCATAAACAATGTTTGTAAGTAACATGTAGACCAACTCAAGTTCACAGGAAACCAAAATTAAAAATTAAGTTATAGTACCTTATCACTATTACAATTAATAAAAAAAAATGTACTTTAATCTTACTATTAAAACATAATTTATCTACATAATAAATAGAACCAAGTTTTACATTTTCATATAGTATTGTGTGTGCACCTGAATAAAAGTATATTCATGTTTTAACAAAAATTACAAATAATTTTGATGGAATACAAGTGGATTACAGGCAGCTTCCAAGTGTAACTGGAGTTCATATACAGGAAATAATAAATTAAGCATGTAAAAAGTTCAGAATTGGTGAAAATGCCTATTCAGCTTCAGCAACATTATTTTAATACAATATTTTTGTTTTTATTTTATAGTCAAAACTTCAATTAAAATTGGAAGACAATAATGCAAAGAAATATGAATTGGAATGAATAAATATTAGGAGTGTGTTGCTGCCACCTCTCTGCCGCCTGACTAACAACATGCACCATTCTAGACTTAGGGTGTAAAGACCAACCATAACATTTTTAAAATACCGCAAGCAATTGCAGGGGAAAAAAACACTGTTTCGAGCTAGACATGTTGAACAAGATCAACATAAAGTTCAGACAAAAGATAATTACCAGAAACCTATGCCATGCACCAAACAAATAAGGATACAGTATTGTATAATAAAATACCATAGCAAATCACTAAACAATCTTATTAACTTTTGTGTAAAATGTATAACTCGAACAGAGTAGAAAAGTAAATGAATTATTGTTTAAGCAGACTTCTCAATGTAAATTTGTGTACCGAAAGGTGGAGGTGTTCTCGGTATATATGGTTGAAAAATATCAATAAAAACATGTGGCCAGTGAATACTGCACTAACTTTCACAAAGACAAAGATTATATGTATACAGTTATGAATGCATCTCATCAATTTCTGTATGCTGAAAACAAAATCACAATAGTAATCTTTAGTTTACACTCTACAAGAATTGTCAAACCATGACCATCACTGTAAACAAACAAGTTGGACTATAATACAAAGCTATAATTAGCTTTTGAGCATTCCAGATTGATGTGTATTATACTAGGAATGTCTGCTACAGTGGAATCAAACAGTACAAGACATAATTAAATTCATAAATAGTTATATGTACTTAATACTTTTTACAGTTCTGGGATACCCAAAGGTAAAGGCATCCATTTTGTTCTCATTTATTTAAAATGGTCACCTCCAATGAAGTTTATTATAAAGAAATTCTGCATAAATACAAACATGATATAATACTCTTCAGAAGACACAAATGCCCAATGTGATTATATTATGAATTGTTATGTTAACCCAAGAAACTGTACAAAAAAATAATGTGGAGATAAGGGCCTTCAATTAAAACTGTTTAAATTACATATAAAGCCTTAATAATTCATCCAGACATGTACATATAACAGTAGGCTATGTTGAGGTATGAATATGTAAAATATATAGTGAATGACAACTTGATGAAAAGATTAACAATGGTACTCTGTTCTTTATGGTACAAGAATAGTACGAGTCACCAACCCACCAAATTAGTCTTTATTAATAATCCAATTTTTCACTAGCATGAGAATAACTATTTACTTCAGTTTCTTATGAGCCTTAGTTTACTCGATCCATCCCACCATTCTTCTATCTTCAAAGATGCAGCAGCAAAATTGTATCATTAGCCTGACAAGTTTCCATGATGCCCAAACACAGTTACACTTAACACCTGCTTGCATGTTAAAAAATGTATTGTTTTGGGGAAATGAAGAAGGAATGCAATTATGGTATGTGGGAAGGAAAAGATGTGCAGGAAGTGATTTTTGGATAAAAACCTGTTTCAGGGAGTGTTCCTGGGAGAAGACGAATATGACAAAATTTAGGGGTAGATCTAAATGACAAACAAAAGTGACAAGAAAAAACCCAACACTGTGACAATGCAACGTGAAATTGTCCTTACACATAAAAGCCGACTGTTTTAACTTAATGGCTCAAGCATCAAAACCAGAAAATATATCACTGGATGAATAATGAATCAATATATTTCTGGCATAAGATACTCAATGATGAAAAATTAACTTATATTCACAAACTCAGGGTGATTACAATGAGTGAAATGATGGATCTTCTATTTATTTAAATATCTACATATATTATCTAATATACAGAGTCATCTTTCAAAAGACGAGTTTTATTTACATTCACAGCCATAAGGAGACACGGGTCTCACAAGTGATACCTTGAAACTTTCAAGACACACTGAGGTACACATTAAAGTTTTAGAGGGATTCTATAAGTGTTGTCCTTAATTATTCTTACTTTGTTTCAATGTTTTGACTGTCAACACTACTAACCGAGGCCATTTCCACAGCCAGAACTTCTTGAAATTTATATCATGCAGTATTTCAGATTAATGTTGCAATTGAATATATGCAACTAATACTATAAGTTTAAGAGAAATCTTTTTGATATGCCGGAGGTCGGTCTTGACGTTCTTTTCCCCATTCTTGTTGAGGTCTGTCGGGTCTGTCCATTCTTTCCTTCTGAACCCAATCTGGACGGTGAGCATTGAATGGTGGAGGTCTGTGTGGCATTTGGCCTGCTTGGGGTGGGCCCCCATACATACCTGGGCCTGATGGATGTTGAGGATAATAGGGAGGACCATATCCACCTGGAGGCCCATAAGGGTGTTTAGGATGATGAGGTCGTGCACCCCATTCAGCTCCACCTCTGTGGTATCCATGAGGTTTATAACCTTCACGATGATAACTTCCCCCTCCTTCTCTCTTATTGTAATCTTGAGGATATCTGCAAAAATTAGGATCATTGAAAAAAAAAGTATTTGCTATACTATTTGCATGATTTAATTTATTACACACACACTGCTCTAGTAAAAATATCAAAATTTCATATTAAAGGGATACTTCTTGATAAATTTCTCTTGTTCCACTAAAATTAGGGAAGGTTTGATCACATGACAATCAAGAACAAAATATATTAAAGTGATCTTATTTACACAGAATACTACATATTATTGCACTAACCAAAATGCAGATAAATGGAGAAAATTGGGAACTATTGGCTGAATATCAAATTAAGGGATTCAAACTATCTCACATTAAACGAAGAGGGGAAGCAATAAATGTCGGAGAAAATTTAAAATGTAGTGTCAAAGGGAAGGGGGGGGGGGTAAAAACTGAGGTGTGCAAAGAAACTATTTGCCTTGAATTAAATATAAGTAATAATGATCTAATACTGGAAGAGCTTGGAATTTGAATCTTAGGGTAATCCGAATAAATTCATGTTCATTTTCGAGTAAATGACAAGAGTAGGAAGGTAAACCCTTGGAATGTGCACGTAAATAATGAGAGTAGCTGGGTAAACTGCAGGAGTAAACAAGTAAATAATAAAAATGTGATGATAAATTATGTGAGTAACAGGGATATGGTACAAAAAATTCATTCCTGATAAGAAATTTGGCGAAGTTGAATGCTCGGCTAACTCTCACCAGGGTGGGCCTCATATGGTTCAGATTACCAAGAGTAGACAGTAACAGGAGTAACATTATATACAGGCCACCAAACTTTAACAAAATATATAAAAAGCATTTATAGAATGAAATATTTAGGGCATCTTGGCCAATGAGTCTTCATTTTTTGAGTGACTAATTATAGTCAAATAAATTAGTTTAACAAATGGTGAATGCTAAAGCCGAAGATTTTTAGAAATAGCAGACGATTGTTTCCATAATCAAATAGAAAAATTAAAGCCAAACATGTCCTCAGGGAGAAAGAAAGTGTTAAGATGCTTTAAGAACAACTTAGTGAGCCCTTGTCTTGCATATTAAATAAATGGTTTGAGTTGAGCAGAGTACCAGTTATGGAGGGTTGTTAATGTGATGCCAATTCAATGTAAAGAAGTGCCAAAAAATAGGAAGAAGGGCCAAAGAATATAAAGAAGTACAAAAGGATAAATATGTGCAAAAGGATGTAGAGTGCAAAGGAGTAAATATAAAGAATGCAAAGGAAAATCAAAGAAGGTAGAGAAGAGCCAAAGAATGTAGAGGTTAGCTTGAGATTCTTGAGAAGATTTCGGGGCATAGCATTCCCACGGGCCGGTCCTCGACCAGGTACCTTTTTGTTACACGTCCCCAGGAAGAAGCCCATAGCAGCTGTCTACCTGGTACCTATTTACTGCTGGGTGAACAGGTGCATCAGGGTGAAAGAAACTCTGCCCATCTGTTTCTGCCTCCGCTGGAGATAGAACCTGTAACCTTATGACTACAAATTCTGAGCGCTGTCCACTCAGCCGTCAGGCCCTAGAAGAGCCAAAGAATGTAAAAAAAAAAAAAAGAGAACAGCGTTGAATGTAACACAACGTCAATTTTTAGGTGAGCCCTAGGAGCTTACCGGGGATATGTATGTATTAGACCGTGGCATCAGTCGATTGGAGTTCTTGCCTATTGGGGACCACGAGCCAAAACCTGGCCCCGCCTCAGAGAGGCACAAGGAACAATGGCCTATGGAACCCTACATGTAATTGGAAGCATTTTATGTCTGCCACTGACTGCCATCATTTTTATAAATATTAAAGGTGATGGCTAATAATAACGGGTAATTTTAAGTGCTATTTTATTTATTTACCTTAAACATTACACTATATTTCCACCAAGGTTAGGATTCTCTGAACTTTAGAGTAGGAGCATAGTTTAAAAAGAACCCGGTTACGAAGGGTTCGTAACAAGGAGTGTAAAGGAGAACAGAGTTAAATAATGTAAAGAAGATTTAAACAATGTAAATAACTAAAGAATGTACTTGTGAGAACAGGAATGTAAAGCTGAAGTGTACAACTTAGATCAGGAATGTGAAACAAGATCTAAATAATGTATAGATGAGATAAAGAATGTAAAGAAGTGATTAGTGAGCCCTTGTTTTGCAAGTTTAATAAATCATTACCATACAATCAGAATACTGAAATCATGGAAGTTGCAAATGTTGTGCCAATTTTTAAGAAGGAAGAGAGCTCACTTGTGTCAAACTCTTGTCTAATTAGCTTACATCTATTGTAGGAAAATTTCTTGAATCATTAATCTAAAAAGGTTTTTATTTACATCTTGTAAAACAGACTAATAGAGGATTTGCAATGTGAATAGTATTGATTACTGGCTATGGTTTACTCACGTACCTTTCCTTGAAATCCCTTCCCCCAGGATTTCCATGCCAGTCTCGGCCAGGCACAGCATGATTGCGGTAGTAGCGGTCTCTATCTCGATCTCTCTCCCTCTGCCTGTCTCTATCACCACGATCTTCTCTCTTTCACGATCTCGGCTCTTGTCTCTATCACCCCACTTCTCGCCTTCTCGGCCCCTAAAATATAATTAATAACAATTCATAATACAAATGAAAACTTTATTACAGTTATACCAAAATAATAGTAAGTCTTATAACCCATTTTCATTTGTATAAGAGATAACATTTCCTCTAATTATATGATGTTATGTGGCCAATGTGTAACAAAGCAAACAATTGTTGCCACAATATAAAAAGACCAACCATGTTATAGAAAAAGACACAGTTCATAGAAAAGACTATTTTAATCAATTTGATAACCAACAAATTCTTCTGACTCATTCAATATAGTGAATCCAATTCATTGAATATGATTAAAAATACAAGTTAACAAAATTTTTCCATTTTGGTAATGTTCTACTAAATACTGGTCAAGTTAGGAAAGGATATGATCAATGATAATTAAAACTATAATAAAGAGATGTTTCAGAATGTTGAAGTATTGAACTGTATAATGCAAATTGAATGAAATATAATCTAAATCATGCCACTTGATGGCCTAAGACATGAGCATGCACAACCAACCTCTGTGCCCACCCGTTATAAGGCTTCTTAGATGGGCTATGGTTGCCACTTTCCTCCGGTTTTCTCTTCTGGGAATGGTGCTTGTCTCTGCTCTCCTTATCTTTCTTCTTTTCATGATCCTTATCCTTCTTTTCTTTCTTTTCATCTTTTTTATCTTTATCATCTTTATCCTTCTCTCCTTCTTTCTTATCTTCTTGTATCTTTCTATTTTTTTTGTACAGTTTATGAAGTTTCCTTGCATCATATTCCGTAAACTTGGAGACAAACTGCCACAACAGACTGAAAGGTATAACAATATTGAAATTCTATGCAACATCTATCCATCCATTCCTCTCTCTCCCTCTTATATTGTGCCTCACATGTTTAATAGAATTCTATGACCAGGAATAACAGGTAAGGTGCTCTAGTGGATAAGGGAGTATCTAAGCAACAGAAAACACCGAATTACTGTGAGGGGTAAAAGACCTCAAGAGTGGCAAGATGTTACCAACCTGGCTAAACATAAAACAAAGTTAGAAAGATTCAGAAGATTCCTTTGAAGACAGAAGTTAGGGGAGACATGATCACCACCAACAAAATTCTCGGAGGAATTGATAGGGTGGATAAAGACAAACTATTTAGCATACGTGGAACATGAGAAAATGGACATGAGTGGAAACTTGGTACTCAAATGAGTCACAGACACATTAGAAAGAATTTTGTCAGTGTCAGGGTAGTTAACAAATGGAATGCCCTAGGAAGGTGATGTGGTGTAGGCAGACTCCATACACAGTTTAAAATGTAAATATGATAGAGCCCAATAGACTCAGGAACCTGTACACCAGTTTATTGATGATTGAGAGGTGGTACCAAAGAGCCAAAGCTCAACCCCTGCAAACACAACTAGGTGAGTACACCTCCAAACAAATCCAGAAAAAAGGCACTTTTATAGCTTTCGCAAAATTAATACAATCCGTTTTTCTTTATAAGCATAATTCCTGTGTATCTCTATTAAAATTGATAAAAGTCCTTACAAACAAAATAATATTTATGCAGTTTATTTAAAGCCTACTCTCATCCTTGTTTCTCAATAATGAAGGCTTTACTACAAGACCTAATGTCATATTTTATTATATTTAAATTAACATACAGTATTTTAAATAATACTTTGTATAGACCAACCACAAATAATGTGCCGCTGGTATGAATGCTGAGGGAGAGAGAAAGACCTTTTTCCACTCATACAAAACTAGAGAAACCATACCTTTTCCATTCACGCACAGAGTCTGGATCCTTCAAAGATTCAAGGCAACGTTCGATATGGTCTCCAATTTGCACTAAACAGCGTCTAGTGTGTTGAATTTGTTCTTCTTGGTTTAAACTCTCATTGGGATTGTCAAGAGTTTTTAAAGCTTTCTTCATGGGTCTCATCTTCTCTTTGCACTGAAAAATATTAACTTTTTTAGAACTGTGATGTCTGAATGATTCATAGTAGCTAGTGTATTCTCATATTGAGACTAAGAACTATTTTCATTGTATTATTACAAATATTTTAAAATTCATAATACTTTTTAAAATTTTAAGTTTATCTCTTAAATTATTTACCTTTTGCTCAGTATATAAAGCCCTTATAGACAAAACACCACTGTTAGTAAAGCCTACTCTCAACTTAGTGTTCCTCGATACAAGGCAAGAGAATATTATATGAAAATCCTTTCCTCTATGTTTTCCTTAAACTGAACTGTATCAAGCCCAAATTATTATTCAAGAAAAAGTATAACCTATTCTTAAAATATTAATACAAACTGAATTATGGTGTGTAAGGAAAGTATTATCCTGAAAAATTTAGTAGATGTCTAAACTGATTAGAGATCAACTTCCAATGATAATGTAAGAACCTCAAATTTCCATTCAATTACAGTTTGCAGTCCCCAGAGCAAAGATTTTCTAGTGGAAGATGCCTCCATACGACTCCCAACTCCTCTCATTGGACTTCATAAAACCCTGAATTTAATTTGAATTTGAAAAAGTTATGATTGTCTAGTTTAGTAACTAAACACTCAACATACCTCATCCCACAGAGGGTGAGTTTTGTCCAACTCCTTTGTTTCATCTAAAGGAACCGGTTCTCCATTTGCTGTTATGTGCACAGGTCCAGCTTTCTTCTCTTTCTCCTTTTTCTCCTTCTTCTCTTTCTTCTCTTTCTTTTTCTTTGCTTTTTCTGCATCTTTGCTGTCTGTTTCTTCTTTAACTTTAGCTTTATCTCCATCTTCTTTTTCCTCTTTTGAATCTTTAGATTTTGGCTTGGAATCCTTGTGTTCTTTTGTTTCCTAATAAAGATAAACAAGATATAAGATATATTTGCAATAGGATTTGCAACATAATTGTAGATTTGAGTTTGTGAAGTATGAAAGTAATTATGTAATTTACAAAATTACAAAAACTACTGCCTTATATCAAGATTTAATCAAATGTACATATATACAATACATTAGCCCCTGAAAATACAGTCCAAAATGTCTGTCAAGAGGTACTTCCTAAAGACTTGGAAGTGCTGTAGATTCCTTACTTGCCACCACAAGTGATCAAGTGAGGCTTCAAAGTAGCTCATCAAACAGTAAGCAAAGGAATGTGGTGAGAGGAAAATGTTAGGGCAGAGGGGAAGATGCATGAGGAATTATGCAAAGTTCGGTACTTGAACCACTACTAATGACCTCACGGAGGAGGCAAGATTGAATATAATATCTGATGATGAAAAATGATGAGGGATAAGAAATGAAGAGGATTGTACAACACTACTGCAGGATATAGATTGGCTGCAAGAATTGCCAGACAAATGGCTACCGGAGGTTAATACAAAATATTTTTAAGAATGTGGTTTGAAAGAGTGGACCTAGTGGGCATTATATTTATGTGTAACATTAATTCAACAGTTAATTAATCAACATAGCACCTTATATAACACTACAGGGATGTTTAAAAAAATCCCTGTGGTGCCAGAGCTTGGATGTCATCCTACCTGACAATTTTTTAATCTTATCCATGGCAAAGTTTTTATTTTTTATGGCAAAAAAGAAGTAAATTTGAGATGATGATGATAAGCATTCAATAGCTCAGAAAACTTACAAATAGATTATTAACAACTGATTTTGCAGCTAACAAATAGTTTAGTAATAACTGGTGTTTGAAGAGAATCATGAAGTACACAAATTGTGGCACTTCATAACTATAAGTAAACATTAGAACTAACAGCATGCACTAATGCACCTTATAGAAGCAATTTTGTTTTTAGGAACAAACAAAGAAAAAACCAGCACTGAATGTAATGAAACACCATTTTCTAGGCGAGACCCAGAGGCTCCCCGGAGCTAACCGGGCTGATAAGACCCTGGCATCAGTCAATGCACTTGGAGTTCTAGGCCTACTGGGGACCACGAGCCAGAACCTGAGGTGATCGCTCACCGTCATGCTTGTTCGCTCATTTTCATTTGGGAAGTTCTGTCCACTAGTTCGGCTTTCAGTAGCAAAATTTTAACTAGAATAGGGGTTTGTTTTGGGGCGTTTACCTTTCTGGGTGCCTGACCCGATAGATGGTAGAAATAGAATGCTTCCAACCACATGGGGGTTTCTATAGGCCATTGCTCCTAGTGCCTCTCTGAAGGTGGGTCAGGTTCTGGCTCGTGATCCCCAGTATGCCTAGAACTCCATGCGCATTGACTGATGCCAGGGTCTAATACATTCTTATCAGCCAGGTTAGCTCCGGGGAGCTGAGGGGCTCCCCCCAGAAAGACTCATTATTTACCTTAGATGTCTTCTTCTGGTTTGAGCTAGTTCCATGAGAGGAGTTTGTCAGCCCATCGTCAGAACTATCATCATTTTCTATTATGGCTTTCGAAATTCCCTTTGGTTCTTTAATAATCTTTCGTGGTTTTATTGGTTTGCGAATATTTGGCTGTTGAAAAAATATTAGATTTAAATGATAGTAGTTTAAGTTTTTTAAGCTAAACCCTTTGCAAAAGTATTTAAAAGAAAAATTGATCTTATATAAAGAGATTACAGGGAAATTCACAAAGCTTGGAAACAGGTAATTTACTTCACATTTAAGACATTGAACACTTACCTTAACAGGTATTAGACCCATGTGTTTCTTGATGAGTTTAAGAAGATATTGTGCTCTGCTTTCTAAATGTTTTCCCTGTGGTTTATGGTCACCAGGTAGGAGTATTTTGTCACCCAAGTTAAGGGCTGGATCAGCCTTAATCAGCGCCCATGAACCCATTCCAAACTCGTAGATGCCACAAAGCAATCTGTAAGTGTAAAAATTCATCATACTGTTAGGATTTTGAGCACTCAAAATTTAATTTCAGCCATTATTTTACTTACATAGAGTTTGATTATTAGGACCAATTATCAGATAACTGAAATCCAGAAACTCAAAAAAAAGTTTATTTGAGTTTTATCGCTTCATAATTTTTGTATTTATTTATTTTAATATAAACATGATAAAAACATATGTAGTGGTGTTTTAATACAAATGCACCAAAGTTTATTTAGGAAACCAATTAAATTTTGTGTTTTTAGAATGTCTCTTTCGTCCCGAATCAAGCCGGGACTTCACTGATACCGTGGCAATACCGCCTCGTGCACTAAAACCACATTGTATATAATACATTGGGCCACTGAAACTCACCCAGAGTGCGTTAAATTATATTTAACACCGGTTTTCTGAAGGGCTTGAATGGTGGTTTCCCGTAGCTAACCTCAAAGTAGAAGGAAAAACTGGAACTTACCAGGAAGGAGAGTGAAGCTTACATTCATAAAAAAAAGAACTATGGACAAGAAACCCAACCCAAGGCAACACAAGCCTAAAAGGGATTAGAAACAATGAGCAGATAAGAAGCCACTAGAATCATTTGAGCCCTTGAGCCCTAATATCAGCCCATGACAAGTAGGAAAAAACCCTTGGGGTTCAGACAGGGCACAAAGAGCCAGAAATCAATGTTGAGCCAGCCACCAAGCTGCCAGAATGATCACCCTGCATATGTAAGACTCCAATTTAGACAACACCTGGACAAACAGCTAAACCAGAGGAAACAGATAAACAACCCCCCACCTTGACTAGTCCAGTCAAAAGGTATCTACCACGAGAGCCTCACAATCGGGAACCAGAGAAAAAGAAAGAGGGAAGCCCCTGACCCCACGTCAAGGAGAAAAGGTCCACCTTGGGGTGACCGAGTCTCTCACAGAGCCACCAAAAAGACACATCACTGATGGTTTATTTTGTGGAAGTGGGATAGAAATAAGAGACCATCCACTGAGACTACTGTATATGTCACACTTGAATTATACAGAGAATTAAATCCAAAGAATCCAGAAGTCGAGATACTCATACAATCCAAGTGTTGGTGCTATCTGGGGGTGGCTAGCTGCAGATAGGGAGGTTCAACCTAACTACTGGAAGGCTCGTTAGCAGTCATTTCTGCTTCATTCCCGTTCTTTCTGTGAACCTTGCAGTTGTCTGTTTGGCATTGATTACATTCTGGACATTTCCTTGGTGAGTGTGATCATAACAATCCTCTGCTCCTTGCACCTCAGTGAGGAGACCAGGTTCTAGCTCTGATCTTAAGTAGGCCATTCAACACTCCTAAGCCTGATGTGACTTGTGTGTGCAGCTACCTCAATGAGCTAACTGTTCAGCCCCTCCAGAAAAGAAAAACATAAATATTTTTTGCTTCAAATATTTTGTGTACTGCATATATGCCTGGCAGATATCTGGCTAAAATGTCTGTGGATTTTGTGAAGAGGAAGCAAATTACTTTATCAATTAAGGATAAGCTTAGTCATAGGAAAATACTGATTAAATCTGAAACTGAGTAAGCTTACCTTGAGTCATCAGCTATACCCCAAGGAACATCCCAATGGGCATCTTTCACTCTCTTGATTTGTAATGTCCATGAAGCTCTCTCCACGGGAGCATGAGGAACAACATTGTCAAGTGGAGCTAATTCCTCCAAAGTTGTGAGAGTTGTTTTGGCATTAATAGCAACTCCAGACAACTTAAAAGATGGTCCTCTATCCCGTCGTTGTTTAGGTTGACCTGAGAAAATTGCAAAATTATGTGTTATAATTAAAATGTTGGAAAATGCTTTGAAAATTTTACAATGTTTCAGAACTATGGATTATAACTTAAATATCAGAAATTACCTTCAATCTGTTAAAAAGCTTAAGCGTATGGAAATTTAAACGTCCATGAATGAAATTTGAAGGTTAAATATATAATCCATATACAAGACACAACTGTGCCAGGGTACTAGTAAAGTTAATACAAACATTGTCAACAATGGTGTGCACAAATGCATACACAGACAGGTTCTACACCAAGGTAATGCTGAATCAAGTTTTGGTGGTTTTCCTCTTGAGGAAGATACCAAAACACCAGAAAACCTTTCAAATTTTGAGACACTTAATCAAGGCAATTTTGAGATACTTAATCAAGGAAGCCATATACATAAGTTGGTTAACATTTGAAATGAGGTAATTGAATCCATTTTGTAGAATTTGTTAAAGAGAATCTTACCAGTTCCACTAAATGGGGAGGAAGAAAACTTAAGCTTTAAATGATCCATGATATTTTCTAACTAGCTAATAAGAATTTAGAAAGGCAGGATATAGTTGACTGGTTAGAAAAAAAAGAGAGGCTAATGGCCCCAGTAATGGTATATTGAGTGAGGTTAGGGTTCTCCACTACATTAATGATGAGGTGGAGAAAGGAAAGGATGATCATGATGAAACAACACAACAGACAACCAAATTCAGTGACCTTAATTTTATTAATAAATTAATTAATTGTGCATCCTTCAATGATAGTTGAGTAATAGGAAGTTTATATCAGTACTTGAGGCACACTAAAGAGCTGATCATAAAAGATGCAAATGAAAAAAGAAGGCAAACCAAAATAAATTTGTATTTGCTAAGATCAGAAAGCCAAAAACCTTCAACCAGTGAACCCTCAGCAGCAGCTCAGTCAAACCTGACCTTGCCAAACAATTATACAATAATTTTAGGGCACGAATGGGTTAATATACAGAATTTAAGTCCTGCAATGATCAAGAGGCCTTCAGCTCTACCCACCAAGGTATATATAAGTCCTTACCATGAAGTTTAAGGCTTGGAGAACAAGCGACATACTATACTTATAAAATATCTAACAAGTCAACACACTTCTCACACGTATCTAAATTTTAAATCTTACCTTCCCCATTCACGTCAGGGGTCTTTTCATTTTCTTTCTGGCTCTCATGTTCCTTCATGGATTCCTCACAACGTTCAACAATAGTTTCACCCAATTTACGCAAGTCATTCATAGGCTTTTCTCTGAGGTCAGCATCATGAGCAATGGTATCTAGGCGGCGCAAGGGGTTGCTGAACTTCTTAAAACTCTTGAAAAATCTTCGGACCTGCAATGATAATGCAATTTAGAATATTTATGTAATCTTAACGTTTTATAAAATCAAGAGACATTTATAGATATGGTTATCAACAATGAAATATGACGGAGAAAAAAAATGGACTGTTGACTGCAATGAAATTCCTTTTTCTGAACAGCACCTCATAAGCTCTTCAAAGCTCATGGCACTTGTATCACATCTCAATATCGACTCGTAACTACCAACCACACATCTTCTGAAGCATACTTATACACACATTCGTATACACACACAATTTTCTCAAGATGTCTTCAACCATAAATAAAATTATTAAAATTGCATATATTCAATAAATTCCATACCTCCACATCAGTAAAGCCTTTGATAGTTTCCTTATGGTGCATGCGAGGACGACCCCGTTTCTTGGGTCGATCATCATCAGTATCATCGTTGCTAGACTCTGATTCTTCCTTCTTTTTCTTGGAACGTGGATATTTTTCATCTTCCTAAAAGACATATGTTGACTTTTATACAAAGAATGCAATAAAAAAAATATTAGATAAAAATAAATAAAGCAGTTATTTTTTTATAAGGAAACACGATACAGTATTTGAAGCCATAAATGTCATAAACATTAAAAACCATGATTTTAAAACGATAGTTCAACAATGCATAATATAAATTTATAAACGCATACCTTCTGTCCCGCTTGATTCACAGTTTTTCGTTTCCTTGGCGGTAGATATAAATCTGCCATCTCCTTTTGACGTTCTTCCTCTTCTACTTTAGTTCGGAAATCTTCCGGGATAATTTCATCCTGCAGAGATATACAGTATTATGTTAATCATATTTACTAATTCCTGGAGCTGGTTTTCTGTCTGCTATATTACAAGGCTGCAATAAAGTTTGAGTTAAGAAATGGTGCAAATAATATACCAAAATTCATGTAAATCATTATAGATTAAACCAAGCTGGATTACAAGTAGCCAATCAAGTACAGTATTGAAAATAGTTATTTAAACAAATTAAACATCTTAAAGCAGCAACACCAAACAAAGAATACAGCAACTACAATTCATTGTCTTGCATGAGCTTGTCTTATTAAAAGTTACAACCTCAATAACCCAGTCACAATGTTATTCACCTCTCTCTGTTACTATCTAAGGATTTATATACATTAGACCCACAAGTAAGACACCTCACACCACAAACAATAATAAGAACTATTTGTGCTGCAGGATTGTGATTTTTAACTCTTCGATCCGACCTTTCTAATTGACCACTGTTATGTAATGACCCCGCCAACCAATTTTCTTTATCCAATCTACTAGGTTAACTGCTGATTATCCCAGGATGCAACCCACAACAACCATATATCTCCCAGGTACTATTTATTGCTAGAGCAAAATAGGCATCAAGCGAAAAGTAACATTACCCAAACACCTCCGTCCTGCCGCAGGGAACAAAGCCGTGATCCATATCTTATTTACAGGACCTTATTTTCAAAATAAATTTTTTGTCAATACAATAATAGCTAATAAAGTAAGAAATAGTAGTCCATACCCAGTCTTTAGTATTTTCATCTGCTATAGAATCCATCTTAGATACTTCTTCATCTTCATCTAGGGTGAATGAGGCCACCTTAAAAGCAGAGAGCAGTTCTTCCCCAACCATAGATGGTGCATCTTCCCTAGTTTCAGCTCTTTTCAGGATTTCATCTATATCACACTGTTGGGAAAAATCACATCACAATGAATAGATAATACAACAAATAATTATTTGTACATAGTCACAACAATATGTTGATAATAATATATGCACTGTACATTTTTAATACTTAATAAATCAACAAAAAGGTAAATACATACCACAGGTTCCTCTTCATTATCTTCATCATCTTTAAAGAGCTCCTCAGCACCAAACTTAAGGATTGCATTTAACTCCTCACGATTAAATGGGGTGAATTTGAACCTGCAAAAATTACAGATGATCATGTTAAGGAACTTGTTATTTTGCTTTGCATAATTAAACTGATTATTAGATTAAAATTTCTGTATTATTAAATACATAATACAGGAAGCATACTAATCTGACTAAAGCTGCTCATGGATGTACATTTTTTTTTTTTTTTTAGAATTATACAATACACTCAAAAGATGTAGGAATGGACAGTAGAGTGCAGTTGGGTCCAATTTAAATTTGCATTTGGCTACCATGAAAGTCCAAGCAGGACACTAGATAGATGAATCAGTTCATAGAAAAATATCGAGTGGCACTTCTTGTGGTCACTTCTCCTCATAACTAGACATGGTCTGTTCATAGACAGGTAGTGGTGAAAGCTATCGAAGTGAGGCATACATCAGGATACAAACAGGGGTCGTACATACAAGTTCTAGCCTTCAAAATATTGTAATATTTTAATTCTTTTGAAAATTGAGACTAAATGAAGCTAGCACCTCAAATAAGGTAATCTCTCCTAAATGAACAAGATTTTAGATATTGATAAAACAATCTGTCCTCACATGTATATATCTGTATTTGTACACTCAGGCTACAAGTGAATGTACTGAAAGCTGAAAATAAAAGCACTGGAGAAATATGTTTTCAGGACTAAAGCATCGGCCTCCCTAGGTTAGGAAGGTTGGCTTAAGTTCATTTGCTTGTGGCTAGTAAAAGCATACAATTTGAATGTGTGTCACATTGTGAGAATGGAATGAGATAAAGTAATATTATAGTACATAACAAATAAAACTAATTGTGTACACTTAAATGCCAACCTAATATTTCAGTGAGAATTAGAATTCATTAGCAATGCCCGATCCCTACATTACTATAAGCTACAGGTCTAATTAATCTATTATTTGTTATCACAAACAATAATTTGAAACATGCCCCCAAAATTCTTATTTAGCAGGCTGAGGAATATACTTACTTGTTAACTTTTTGTTAAAGACAGTACGGCCGGAGGTGTCCATGGACTGAATGACGAGATGATCCAAAACCATCTTCTGCTTGGCTCGTTCTATGATGTTCTCTTCAATACTGTTCTTTGTGACTAGACGGTATATATTCACCTGAAATTAACGGCCAAATTATTTTAATTTAGACTAGATGTTGAATGAATCACCTGCAGATAACTGATGGTATCACTGTCAATTACCACAGCACATGTCAATGCCAGTTTTATGAAATACATTCTGACAAATGACCAGGACGACATTCTGGCAATAGCACCACATAGAAAATTTCAAACATTTCTAGGATTATTATAGGTATCATTCATAAAACTCAAAAATGAATTCCAGATCCTCCCTTTACATCACTGGTAACCAAGAGGACTCTTAAAATATGCTCTGGCTGGACAACTGCACAGACTACCACCAGAGCAACATAACGCCCCAAGAATAGTGTTGCATCGGATAGCTTAAGGTGAAGATACAGGACTAGGGAAATTTTTACCAGAAATTACATATAGTCAAGAAGCTAAGTGTCTAAATTCACATCGGAGCTAAATTTCAGGATAAATAACAGCTCAACCACTTTACCCAAGTCTCGGTGAATATATGCTACAGATATCCAAAACCCTCTACAATTAGTACTATGTAAATTGTAGGAAAGGTAATGAAATGCTATATAAAGAAATGAATCTTACTTGATTTTTTTGGCCAATGCGATGAGCTCTGGCTTGAGCTTGAAGGTCATTCTGTGGGTTCCAGTCCGAGTCGAAGATAATTACAGTGTCAGCGGTAGCAAGATTGATGCCCAGACCACCAGCTCGAGTAGACAGCAAGAAGCAGAAGTCCTGTAAAGTTTAAAAATTTCAATGAAGTCTAAAAGTGGTTTCTAAACTTTTCACTGTCATAGCAAACTTTGATATACTGCACATATACTAATTGTGACCTGGTGCCCTATTACATCACCAAATAAACTTGCATTAAAATAATATGAGTGTTTAAATCTCATAACACAAATTTTGAGTGTCATTATTGGCAGGGTAAAAGAGAAGAGAGAGAGAAAGCGAAGGTAAATTTCTATGTGTGAGTGGTAGTGGATGGGTTTAAAGTAAAAATCAGACTTGGAAGTATATTTGATTCCCACGAGTATCAAGTTACACCTCCAGAAAAATGGTCCTGGAGTAAATTCTTCAAACAAGTGCAAAATACTCTACTGAAGCTTGGGAGTGATGATAGGGGACAAGAAGAATGGTATATAATAAGAGGAAGGTAAGTTTAAGAGTCAAAATCTATAAGGTCATAATTTAGAGGAGCTTTACTAAAGCAAATTTTGTTTATATTAAGAAAAGGGTATATTATTTGTCTGATAAAGATCCAGCTAAAAATAAACTGAAGTTACTAAACTCACATTCGAGCCTTCGGCATTGAAGTGGTCAAGAGCTTGCCTTCGTACTTCACCCTTAATAGAGCCATCCAACCTTTGGAAAGGAAAGCGGCGGTACTGTAGGTACTGGGCCAATATATCCAGCATGCGCACCATCTGGGAGAAAATAAGAACTCGGTGGCCGGTCTCTCGAAGTCGTACCAGAAGTTTGTCTAGCAGCATCAATTTGCCACTACCTCTTAATAATTGCTGAAAAGAGTGATGAAATCACAAATAAAATGAGACTCATGTATAACTGTGCTCTTTAAAGAACAGAGCAGTACAGAAACTTGTATAGGTATTATTATTAACATCTTCAGAAAAATATGTATGTTATTTTAAAGAGATTTGCAGTGCACTCACTCACTTTCTACCTCTTTATATCACAATTTTGAATTTATGGCTATAAGGGCAATATAAATTTTGGAAATAAGTAGTGGAAACGTATATCTGACACTTCATTCACTTACAAAAAATCATCAAAAAGGCATTTTAACCACCTTCAAATATTGAGTCCTTTAGATGATTCACTTGAAATAACCTAATTAATTGGATAAACAAGTTAATGAACTACTAATGTGAGTGGAAGAAGTAGTTCCCTTTTCTTTATCCAATAACAATGATTTACAGACTACCATAGAAGAGCTATAGAAGGGGCATTTTCTCACTCTGATAATTTCAACCTTAAAAAATCACAAACTTTCCATCTTATTATAACTTAAGTAGACTAGTTCATTATAATTTGAATTTTTGGGGTCTGGGTTTATGATATAATCCTCATCTTATATTTCCACTAACATTCTACTTTTTAAAAAGAGTTAAATTATTCATAAATAATTCTATTTCCCCTTTATCATTTAACTAATGTCAATTGAGATTCAAAACAAACACAAGCAAAATATTAAAACAACATTCTAAATTAGCATAACCTAGGCCTATTCTAACACAACCTAGACCTAATCCAGTACATGTACTATATTAAACCTGGATTATAGGTTAGGCCTAAGTTACAGTCTATTAAGTTAGGGGGGTCTTGCCTTTGTTTTTGTTTTTTTACCAATCAGTAACTTATTTGTACAATAGTTAATACTTTGTCACTTCTGGCAATGTTCTGTCTTAGAAGATAGGTTGCAATATATATACAAATCAAATTTCAACAATACATTAATACAAAATCATTCAAAACTCACCTGTAATATGTCTGAACTGTTGAATTCCTCTGTGGTTTTAGTCAAAAAACAGTGATTACAGCACTTCTTCAGTTCCATCACAATATTAACAAAACTTGACGTCGGTCCCCTATTGCCTGTCACAAACAAATGAGAATTCAAATTATTGTCGATACTATTTGAAAATGTTCTCAACTATAAAGCAAAATATACATACACAAAGTGCAAGCAACCAGAGCATAAATAAAAACTAAGTTCACATATCACATAACAATATTTGACAATTTACTGTGAGAATTAAAACGACATATCTGCATTCAGCATACTGTTATTAAGTAACATGCTACATTTATTTATATGATGTATACAAATCTCAACTATGTTTCAGATACACCAAATATTTGTTTAAATAAATAACAAACAAATGTAACCCATGAGGCATGCTAAAATATTCACAAATTCTTATAAATGCAACATCTGAATACTGCACCTTCATTCAGATGGTACTTTATACCTTACACACATTTTGTTAAAATTCTAATAGCACACAAGAATTTCTTCCTGGTGTCTGTAGACCTGTGCAAGTCCAGAGGCCTGGTAGCACTAAGGGTGTCTGTATGGTACCACAGTCTAAGCTACTGAGAAGCAGGCCCAGAACATTTCCCAAAGTTTTCACCTGTCATATACTGAAAAGTCATTCATCAAGCAATATAAATACTTGTAAAAGAGGAAAACTGAATAAATTACTGTACCTTTTTTCAACATTTCATAATTTTTGGTTAGAATCCATTTATAATATTGTTTCTGTTGCTGCATCATATCCACACGTAAAATCTGCTCAACCTTGGATGGCAGGGATTTTTCAACGTCTTTCTTAACTCTGCGCAGTAAGAAAGGCTCAAGCTGACGATGGAGACGGTGAAAACCTTTCTTCATATTATCCCCATCGTGTTGTGATTCAAAGTATTCCCAATCGTCAAACTTTTCAGGCATGATGAAATGGAGGAGAGCCCATAGTTCCTTGAGTGAGTTCTGAAGAGGGGTACCCGTAATAAGCAGACGATGATTGGTGCGGAATTCCTTCAAGGCTTGATACAGCTGGGACTCTTCATTTTTTAATCTGCATGGATCATAAATAATAATTAACCTATCTACAATTTCATGAAAATATTAGACACTATATATTAAACCTAAATTTTAATACCTAAATATTTTGTTTAACAAATGGTATTAATTGGAAATCCCAGGTATTACCAGATCAGTTGTCCAGAGCCAACTTCCCCAGTTCGAAGAAAAAAAAACTAAATGTAATGAAACAACCTTAAATACTACTAAAACCAATCCTTAGGAAATTGCATCAGGCCTCCGAGACCCACCCCTCACCTACTAGAAGTAAGACCAGAATCTAGCTCACTCTACGTGGCATGAGACTATCAGGATCAGAAATGTACCTAAAACAAAAAACAAAACTAAAAAATAAAAAAAGCACAAAAACAGAATGGTTAGGCACAACAAAACTGCTTTAATGGAAATAGTAAATCCGATATAAACAAGGCAACCAGTTGTTGCTGCAGGAAAATTGCCTGAACTGCGATGTACCTGAGGTAAGAAAATTATATCCATTCGGATTAACAAACCCTCCAAGCCAGGGTAACCATGGGCAATGGGGAAACCATGGATTCTTATCTAGCAACTCCAAATTTCCTTGACAAGAACAGAACATAGGCAAGGTAAATGCTCAAACTCTGGAATCTTGAACCCTTCAGGAACATCGATCAGAAGTAACGGAAAGTAGAAGGTGAAGGCTCTGTCACTTCAGTTAAGGCCAAAGGTAGAGCTAACCCAAGGGCATCCAATTCACTACAACATCCATTGGAGCCAGGGATGCCAGATTGGGCTACTTGTAGCCCAATTCGGTTACAAATTAGGATAATTGCATTCAATTAAAAAACCATCTACGTACGTCGCTACTTACTATTTTTTCGGCTACAGTTAAAATAAGCTTTATTGTTTATTCTAAAAAGCGAATTAATCTGAAAAAAAATATTTGGCTACTTTATTGTAAAGTTTGTAACAATTAGTTCTTCAGCTCGCGACTTTCGGCAACTCAAATCTGGCATCCCTGATTGGAGCCTGCAGACACATGACCCTAAACCATTTAGGAGCCTGTACTAACAGAGGCTAGGGAACTGAACAAACCAATATCAGGCAAACCGGCCACTTGACAACCAAAGTAGAGGAGGTCGGTGTATATTTGGCACAGACGTTCAAACTCAGACTCTCCTTATAAACTATCTCCAAACTATCCTCCTTATAAAATAATGAAGGATTTGCAGACTCACCGCCTGCTCAGCCAAGGGCCATGTAATCCAGTACCGTTGAGTGCAATCAAGAAATACAACACCAGTAGCCTGATAAACTGCCATTTGGGAAGACAGTTTGGTTAAAATAGAGGTAAAATGCTTATGAACGGCACACACACGATGCTTAAAATTCCTCTAAAGCCAACAGGCAACGACATAGGTAGTAAAAAGTAACCCCTTGCTATTCAAAAACTGCAGAGAATTGCCAGACACAAGAGTTGAGTAAAGACACCGTAATAGTGTGCTTAAACACACAGACCTGATAAAACCATTGGGGCAAGGGATAATAACAACTCTTAAGAAAAAATATAATGAAAATGTTAATGTTGAGAGAGGTAATTGACAAGTTGGGTGCAAAGAGATGAGACCTCACTTCACCCAGTCACTGATAGTTAAGCACTGATAAGTAAGCACTACTAGGTAAGCACCTGGACCATTTCACAGACTAGTAGGGAAAGTCTCTTGAATGAATAAACACTACATCCGGACTAAACCACTTGGTAAGAAAAGGCAAATGCAGCCTAGGGTGAAAATAGTCCCCTTGAGCACACAACTTGAGCACATCTTTCGATAGATTGCAGGGGTCTTACAGTGAAGAGCAAACTCAGTCACTACCCAGAAGTCAAAGAATTCAAGAATTTGCTTCAGATTTTATTTTTCTTCAGCAGTAGTTTTTGTTTTTGCATACATATATGCTTTTTCCTCATAGATTTAGGTCGATCTCTGATACCAAAGCTTCCTTCTCCTCGAGAGAGAGTCAGATTCTGCTCCTGGCTCCTAGCAAATCAATATAAGTCTCAAGAGGCCTGGTGTACTTTGCAAGGCTTGGCTACACAAGAGTGCAAAGCTATGGGAAGCTAACAAGTTCCCATCAGAAAAAGGCATATCTCTTTTTTTTTTAACATTACCTGTACCTTCCTTTCTTTCCCTGTTTCTTCCCTTATAAATTCTTACTTGTATATGCAGATTGAGGGCAGAAATCAAGTGTAAAATGCTTTCATAAGTTTCATTTCTTTCAATTGGGCCCAGGAGACTCATCTCACTGACCTTTCATAATTGTTTCAAAGATCACTTAAAATGTTTGGAATACTTGAGGATAATTAAATGCTTAGGAGAAAATTCAGCAGGTGGTTGTCCCTTACAAACTAAGGTGTTCTCTGAGGAAACAATGTGTTAAGATACAGACAGAAAAACTATTTTCCCACAAGCATTACTTTATGAGGACAATGCTAATACGGTCTATATTACTGACCGAAAGTAAGAAAGAATAACATTTAACTTGCAAATAATTAAGCTACACTTACTATGCGCTTCATCTAACTACTAGACATGCCCAATGGCATGAGTCTCGCAGGGTTTCTTTGTCACGTAAAAGAATCTCGTAAGTTGTAAGGACGGCATTAAACTTGATTCGTTTACTTGAATGAGTCCATTCAAATTCTGTAACCTACAAAATATATAGCAATAAAGTTATTGAATGTATCATCAATTTCCTGGTTAATTGAAAATAACTTCAAAAATGTACTGCAGATTTTATCATTTTTATAACTCATAGCTATATATATATTTAACCTAATGTTCAATGTGTTCCTATCTGCTTTATGTACATATGACATTATACCAAAAACATATAAGAATGAAAATAATATATTGTTTCAAGTTTGCAAACATCCTGGCATCCCATACTTACAATTCTTCTAGAATCTCTGTCACCAATATAAACAATGACATTCATGTCTGGTGCCCATGTTGCAAATTCTTTTGCCAAGCATTCAGCGTAGACAAAGGCAGGATAAGGATGAAAGGACCATACGTGGTGTGTATGGAACAGGTAACTTAAAAATGCAATTGTCTGGATTGTCTTCCCTGAAAATAAATTGCATTAAAGTTATAGAAGCTAGATATATGCTGCATCAAACATTCATTAAATTAATTTCTTATGTTAGCTTTTTTTAAATACCTATTGAATTTAACCAATATCAAAAGGAAAAAGTTTATCTTATAAAATTTAATTTAGCATACTGATTCATCAGCAACTAACAAGTATAAGTTTTGAGAGTATTAAAATGACCCTTTCTGAGTGGGTCCTTGGTTGTATCCACTAGACAGCAACTTGGGTTTGCCCAGGACACTGCTCACATGCCAGCCCCTCAAGTGTCTTTGAGCTCCAATGGTAATTTTCTTATGAATTTCTCACATGGCCCAGGGGCAGGGAGTTCTGGAGAGCAGAGATCAACCTCTCAATCGAGGTATACCAAGAGCATTTAAAAAGTTTCCTGTTTCAGCGGACACAAAATTACTGATGATCTCGTGTTGTGAGCAGCATCCTGAGTGTGCTCAGAATCTGATAAGGGGTAACCAACCTTGGGAAGAGTGCTCAGGAATATATTTTTTATGAATAAAATGCAGCAAACTCAATTACAGTACTGTATCTGTATTCTCATTTCAGTTAATTATTTGGGAACTGTATTTCACAATATGCATATTATGCTTTTGGTGTGCATATTAGGCTTTTGAGTGAATATGATAGTCTTATGATGTATACACGATTTAATAGTAAATATATAATGTTTTACAGTTTGTAAAATAAGTTTTATATTGTGTGTATTACGCTTGTACAAATAGTGGGGGTGTGTGGGTTTAGTTCCAGGCATGCAAGATAATCACGAGTTTACTGTTATTAAAACGGTAATTACAAAACTCTACCAAGACCCATTTCGTCTGCCAGAATAGCAGAATTATGTTTACACCATGCATGAATCAGCCAATTAACACCTTCCATCTGGTAGTCTCTCAACTCTAGGTCCTTCAAATGAAACAAATATGAAAAGCATAAGTTACATGAATTAGAACAAAAAATTAATCAGATATTCCTTACTTGAACTTCAATTATTAATATAGATAATCATAACCTAAATTTTTAATTATTTGCACAGACAATCCTTGTTAAACTCAATACTAACAGTATTCCTAAATTTCAGCTACCCACACATGACAATTTTGAAAATCACTATGAAAATAATTTTTTTCTGGAAGAATTAATGAAATATAATATATAATTTACAAAAATATAAATGGGGAATTTGGCCTTGCCCAATAACTAATTTAGTGTGTTAAGTGTGTTAAGTGTGAGTTGGCCTATGGTCCTTATTGATGGGAGCTAAGATGACGGGATCTTCCTGTCTTAGTGCTCATTGGTAGTCAATCAGCTGTTCTTATAGCATTTAACCCCAGATGATCTAGCTGTTTACATTGCCTGAGGTGCAGTTTCACACTTATATGACTTTAGTGACCTCTATCTTCCACTTATTTCAGACCAAACAGTCTTAACTTTTATATTCTCTTGAATGGCTTTATCCCAGGTGTATCCTTAAGCTCTGCCTCATGCTATATATTTTTTAACAGCATATCAGGCCTGCCTGGGGGGTGCTCAGTTCTCCATCATTGTTTACATGGTGACCCTAGGCTTTGTTGTGCCAGTGGAGGGCATTTTTGCCTCTCCTTTTTATGGCCTGCAAAAGGTGGGATAATAGACATGGTAGTAAGGGCTTCAGTGAGGGCATTGCCCTTTGCCCTTTTTGTTTTAATTCATGGCAGTTCACAGATATTTAACCTTCAGGTTTGTTGAGGAATCTGCACTCCCTGGTAATTACCAGTGTAGTTAAAGGATGAGAACTATACTTGTTGTATCCCATCTTCCCAGCACTGTTACATGTCACTTTGAAACTACTGACGGTTTTGGCCACCACCAATTTCTCACTTAACTTATTCCAGCCATCTACCATTCTGTTTGCTAAAGAGAACTTTCTAATTTTTTTTTTTTTTGCAGCTTTATTTCCTTAGCCTGAGTCTATGATCTCTTGTTTTTGAAGATGTAGGTTTCAAGAATTTTTAATCAATTCCTGTTACTCTTTTGTATGTGGTGGTCATATCTCTTCTTTTTTTCTATCTTCTACCTTTTGTATATTTAACAACTTTAGCTTCTCAAGCCCTTGTTTTCCAGTTCTGGAAACCATTTAGTTGCATGTGTTTGCACCTAGCCCACACACCATGACTCTAATCTTATGTTCTAATGTACTACTTATTTTTCATCCCTATGGGTTACCTAGGACAGCCTACACTACAATAAAGCAGGATTTTTTAACATTTATATAAATATTTATATACTGCCAAAATCATTATTTGTATATTATTTGTCTAAATATGCAGAAACATATGATTGCATTTGCAATCCAAGAATTTCAAAAATTTTGGTGATAGTTCCAAAAAAGGATAATTATTCTGAAACTTGAAGTATTTATAAATCCAGAGTGAGCCTGTGACTATATGACCTGGATTCTGGAGAGTTCAAAGAGTGAAAAGAGTACATAAGAGTAAAATTCTTACAAACCTCATTATCACCACCTAAGTAGTCTGGCTGCACCTTCATTGGAGCAAACTTTGGTCTATGTTTCAGTGCTGAACACTGCTTCGGAGTGCAAGTGGATTTTTCACGTTCTTTAAATTGTTTTAACTGAAAATAGTTATATATGATGTAATATATACATATCAAGAGTTTAAGCATCTACTAATACATACACAATTAACATCTAACTACTAGTTTCTATTATAGTAAAAATAATACAAAGGCAAATTTAAAAATATTTCAAATCGGACAGCACTTGCCCTCTACACAAAATAAGAAATAAGAAAATACAACAAAACATATAGATAAATATAATCAAACTGGAAGAGAAAATAACTAAAAGAATTGTGTGAAAAATATTTAATGAAATAACCCTTTGTGTGCTGTCCCCCAGTAACTCCCTAGAGCTTAAGGTACTATGACTAGAGTGGCAGGATAACCCTCAACAGGATCCTAGGTTATCTTGAGATGATTTCAGGGCTTTAGTGTCCCCGCGGCCCGGTCCTCGACCAGGCCTCCACCCCCAGGAAGCAGCCCGTGACAGCTGACTAACACCCAGGTACCTATTTTACTGCTAGGTAACAGGGGCATAGGGTGAAAGAAACTCTGCCCATTGTTTCTCGCCGGTGCCTGGGATCGAACCCAGGACCACAGGATCACAAGTCCAGCGTGCTGTCCGCTCGGCCGACCGGCTCCCTGTAGGATAACTATAGATCTGAAATTGCTAAAATATAATGAGACAAACCAATGTGATTCACTGGTTTTACCGTCCAAAACTGAAGATAGATCACAGAACTTTCTTCAATAAAGATATACATGTAGAAAATAACATTAAAAAATCATTATAATTAGGAATTATTACTTACTTGTTCACTAAATCTTGTATTACAAAGATCTTCCAATTCCCACGTTGCTTCAGCATATGGAAGATTCTCCCACTTCACATAGTAGTAGGTGTTGCCATTCTCCTGAGCCTCGGCAAATATTCTTTCTGCTCTGTGGACATCATATAAAGGATGAGAAGAAAAAAAATCCCATTGCTAAAATAATATGTATTTAGCCTTTTCTTTTACTTAACAAAGATAAATTTACATCTATATGCTGATACATATTTTCTAGCATGAAATACTTAAAACATTTCCATGACATCTCATGCTGTCACATAATATTTAATTATTTTCATGTAAATTGAATGTAGACATATTATACACATACCCACACACATATATACATATATCAGTGAGTCAAGTATAAGGATTCCAGATTATAAAAATTAAAAGCATTATGATATTTTAGCATATGCCCAAAGTTTCTAAACACAACCTTTTAAAGGTGCTCACCTAACTATATGTACCAGGAGCAAGATACTGCTCTAAAGAACCACCTCTCAGTATTGTACCTGATGCTTATAGACATTCCACCATTCCAATGCTAAGTTCTAATTGCTCTTGAAATTGTGAATTGCCCCATACAAGGCAGCTCTTATTTACGGTATATATCCACTCAAACTGAACCTGTTAGAACGAATCCTCTCAACTTTTGCATACTCACAACCGAGAATCCCAGGTCGGACAGAAATGGTTGGGGACATTTCTTATCACCTAATGCCTCTCTTCACCTAGCAGTAAATAGGTACCCAGACATCAGTCAGCTTATATCTAAATGGCAGCTAGAATTTAATCTGAACATGTGTAAGGTAATGAAGATGAGAAAGAATGATGAGATTTGCTAGAAATTTATTCCATATAGGGGGCCCTGACAGTTAAGTGGACAGTGCTCAGAATTTGTAGTCTTGAGGTTCCAGGTTCGATCCCCAGTGGAGGTGGAAACAATTGGACAGAGTTTCTTTCATCCTGATGGCCCTGTTCACCTAGCAGTAAATAGGTACCTGGGAGTTAGACAGCTGCTACAGGCGGCTTCCTGGGGGTGTGTGACAAAAATGAAGCCTGGTCGAGGACCGGGCCGCAAGGACGCTAAGTCCCAAAATCCTCTCAAGATAGGGTAGGTATGTGTAAGAAACAATAAAAGAAAGAGACCTTGGAGTGGATATAATCCAAACAATAACACCAGAGATTCATATAAACAGGATATCAGCGGCTTATGGCAACATGAGAACAACATTTACAAATTGAAACAGGGTAGCTTTAAAATCCAAATACACTGCCTATGTGACACTCTGATGTATGCAGCCCCAACATAGAATCCACACCTCATGAAGCACAAAAGGAAACTTGGAAAACATACAGGGATTTGCAACTAAACAAGACTGATAATTTAGATGACTCAAAGAAGAATATGACCCGGCTAAGAGATCTCAATCTCACAATTTTACATAGAGAGGAAATGGACGATATGTGATAAATACATAAAACATAATGATGGGAAGTAGACAAGGTTAGTCAACTTAAATTGAAAGGAAGTAAAATAAGGGGACAGAGGGCTGGATGTGCAACTGATTCATAGAGATGTAAAGAAGTTCTTCTACCCTGTCAGCAAGTGGAGTGCATTGAAAGATGTTGAAGCCATTTCCATCCACAAATTCAAGGAAAAACTTTATTATTTCACTCTGATGTGGTTTCTGATAAGCACTAAAATAATGGTACTGCTACCCTAATCACTTGATATCACATTTTCTTGTGTATTACATAGTTGGCAGTCAAGTGCACCTATCCTTGAGGTACACTTCATGATAATGGCCTGATCCACCAGAAATTTGTTCCACATGATCCAACAGCCAATCACGATTTATTTAACAATGTCTTTCTGAAATATTACAAACTATTTTGTACAAGTCATGTTGACCGTTTGATTTTGATGATCAAGTTCCTGATGCACCACTCATTATAAAATACAATACTAACATGGCAAGGCTTTCCCACCTATTACACAGTAATAGAAATAAATTATCCTACACCTGTGAAGGGCCATATTATAAGACAACATGCATGCATGCATTCAGATACTGCATTTCATTTTACAATTCTCAATTTTCATAAAATAACACCAGTATATGAATTTCAAATTTACTAATCATACCATAATTAAAATTCTATAATTGCCTGAAACTTGGCACTTAATTCATAAACCTTTCACTACTTGATTTACCCTTTTAGCAAATGTAAGATGACCAACCTGATATGTGACTGATATAATTCCTTCTCTAATTCAGACTGGATCTCCATATATTCTACTTCTTCTGGTGATGCTTGTTTTCGCCACAAATCCATCTCCTCCTCTTTCCGCAGATAGTTCTCCAACTTTTTCATACCTTTGATCTGAAATGCATTGTACTGGTCCAGAAAGGAAAGCTTCATTAATGAATATCACACACTTGATCAGAGCACAATGGTGGGTGATTTCCAACTGTGAAAATTTCAGCAAAACTGCAAGCTCAATAACACCTACTGATGGGATAATAGCCAAAAATTCACTTATCAGAGGTTATGCAGTAATATTGTGTGCCACAAATACTACAGACGTAATGTCTATAGCAAAATAATGCAGAATATAAGTGGTGCAAGATACAAAATTGTCCCAAATTACAAACGTTGCACTATACTGTAATTCTCACCAGCACTGGGTTAACTATATTTGTCCAATTTTTATGTACACCACAAAGTCAAATATCCCCCCACCATTAAGAGCTTTTACACTGCATGTCCAGTGATTTTAGCCTGTGTATCATCATTATCACTTAAAGTGCGGTTATCGTCATACACTGATACACGGGGTAATGCTGTTATCAAACCCGGATTAAAACTATTACTTGTTTGGTTTTACATGAATGATGCTAATATGGATGTCTATATCAACGTAATTGAGTTTACCTTGACACATTCGAAAGTCCTGCTCTCATTTCATTATTGTTTACTAAGTAAATGCAGTTACCGTTGCATATGTTACTATCCCAATGCAGTAATCGTTTTCATAATTACATCATATGTAAACTGATTATGTTCGTATGGGTTTCACAACTATATTTTATATATATTATTTGGGATATATATATATAACACACACACACACTCACAAGAGTTCTTACATTCATGTACAGCCACTAGCATGCGTAGCATTTCGGGCAAGGACTTGCCCAAAATATGTTTCCCGGAATATGACCCCGCCAAATCATTTAACAACCAGGTACCCATTTTACTGCTGGGTAAACAGAGGCTTCAGTTCAGGACTGGCACCCAGTAAATTCCTCCTCAGCCAGGATACAAACCCAGGACAGAACTAAATCTTTCACCGAGATACTTGACTTTATGGTGCATTCAGAGATAATAGTTATCTGATTCTATCGTACTTACTTGGAAGTCAATAATCAGATGCCATTATTTGGTAAGCAAAAGTGGTTGCAATGTAGTTAACAAAAGAAACAGGACAACTCTGAATTGCAATAAATCTGAAGATAAAAGAAATAAGGCATAATACTAATTACTGAATGCAAAGCTAAATAAAGAATAAAGCTGTCACCTTGATTCATGCAGTATTTAGCAACTTAAGAGGAACCCTAAAAGCCTTAAGCATTCCAGAAAAGCTAGTATGAGAGCCAGGGACAAACATAAAATGAAATGTGCGACTGATTAGGGAAATTATGAAAACAGCATCCCAAACAAAAGCAGCGCTATTGAAAAGTGAAAAATAACAACGCAAAATCCTATTTTATCTAGTTATGTCAGTATTTTGCTATATAACCTATAGAATTACAGTATAAGAAGCTGACACTTGCAAATTAGCCTTTCAGGGCTTATAAAATATCAGGCACTGTATCTCTGGCATCTGTAAACAAATAGTAGCTAAAGTCTTGAGGCCTGTTGCATGTGTTTCATGGAGGTCCATATCATAAGTTCCACAATAGCATTTAAAAGAAGTATGTGGTTATTTATCTAAATAGAGAATGTAC
The DNA here is from genome assembly GCA_020271785.1 of Procambarus virginalis. Taxonomy (NCBI): domain Eukaryota; kingdom Metazoa; phylum Arthropoda; class Malacostraca; order Decapoda; family Cambaridae; genus Procambarus; species Procambarus virginalis. The sequence continues at coordinate 14,145,954 of WNGS01163519.1, forward strand.
ATTTTGTGCATTTTGTTTTAACACACACAAAAAAATCAATATGAAAAATGCATTCGCCCACATACAAATCTGCAAATTAGATCTGAACTGAATTCCTGTTTTGGTGCATGATGCCCAGATACTGTGATATGACATGTCCCCCCTTAAACAATTTTATGCATTTTTGGATTACATTCTCACATCACGGCACCTCTTTAAGTATTCTACATTTCTCAATATACTGTACTGTAATTATGGGCAGAAATTGGTTGAAGTATTCAGTAATAATATTCATGTTGTTGTTTAAATGAATGGACAAATTTTAACTTTGGGAGGTCTCTGAAATTCATCTCTGAGCAAAACTATACAATATATATCACAAGTATTGAAAGAAACACTTGGAGAGGATGAAATTATTCATTAGTCAATAATATCCAAGTTCTTCTCATTTCAATATGTCAGTCTAATAAAGACAAATTTTCAGAAACAAGGGAATGATGTTAAGGATGAGGAAAATGAGCTGCCCAATACAACATTTTTGACATTTTCAAAAAAACATTTATGAAAAACAATGAAGGCAACAGTTGATAAACATTGTTTCATTGTTGGATTCAGTAGGAAAGATGAGAACTGTCAGTACTTTGCACTATTGGTAAATATTTAATTGCATGCATAAAAAATGATGGTTGTTAATTATGACTTTTCAATGTACAGTACAGTACTAATATACTGCAATCATTTTCATATTCCTTGTAATGTTACTCTGAACTGTCTGAATGTCTTAAAAGTTTGCCACTAGAAGTGCTAGAAATTATGAAAATCATGTGGAACCTCCCATGGTATTATAAAAACTAATTTATTTAGAAACCGAAATTAAAATGAGCATTCACGGAATGCCTGATACCACATCTCTAGTTTAAGATAAAAGAGTAGCAATATATAAGTATAACATGCCACTGAAGCAAAAGGGAAAAGCTTGAGGTGTAATGCAAGTCCTCTGACAAACTTTGCAAAAGAACCACTGACACTAATAACACTGATGTAAAATTGACTAGAGCACTATGTTGCCTGTTGCACAACAACTGATAAGGGAAAAAAACGGGCTATTGCCTCTCAAAGAGTAGTTGTTACGAGCAGACAGTTTTCTTTATATGAGGAAAGACAAAATTATCTTTTTTTTTTCTTTTTGCCAAAATATATATAAACAAATATCGCCCTTGTGATGATCAAGTGTGTGTTTTTACCACAACAGGTACTGGGAATCAGAAGAGGTATCACCTTCTGTCTCAGCCTTCCAGATGAATGGTAGAGGATGCTTTGGTGCAGATGGAGAGGACTGGGGGTCCCTGGCTTAGCACTCAAGAGAAACAAACATGGTCAGGGAAAATAATAGAAAGAAATGGAATAAATGCAGCTGAGACATGCCTCTACTGATTACCAAAGACAGTGAGTTGTCATCTACTTAAAAATTTACTAAATTAGAAAAGAAAACAATTTAACATTAGGTCTAAACTTAAACTTTAAGATTATAGCAAACTATTTAGCACAATGGCTTTCAATAAACTGAAAATAATCAGTTTTAGAGTTAAAAGTTACCAGTTTCATCAAAAAACATCAATATTACAGCAAATACCATAAATATTTAAAATATACTAAAAATATCCTGCATGGAATAATTCTCTATTAATTTTATCTTGACAGACAAATATTTAACAATTATATCATTAGAGTGTGTGTGTGTGTGTGTGTGTGTGTGTACTGTGTGTGTGTGTGTGTGTGTGTGTGTGTGTGTGTGTGTGTGTGTGTGTGTGTGTGTGTGTACTGTGTGTGTGTACTGTGTATGTGTACTGTGTATATGTACTGTGTATATGCACTGTATGTATGTACTGTATGTATATACTGTACGTATGTATATATGTATGAATATATGTACGTATGTACATACATACGTACGCATGTGAATGTGTACAACATATATATAATATACGCCCAATAATACTAAAGTAGGAGCTCATCACAGACAGTTCTCTCTTACCTTCTGGGTCTTCAGCGACTCTTCTGATTCCCAGGTGTTGTGAAGATGAGCCCACCCTTTCCATTTCACTAAATACTGATTTTCAACTTCTTCAGGATTATCGGGGTTAAAATCTGAATTGGGATCACCATTTTTCTCAACTTCGTAGATGTAGGTCGGCATCCCCACAGCTAAAAACAATAAACTTGACCATTATTTCCAAAGGAATATATTAAGTCATAAAATACTGTAACAAAATTAATGTTACTTCTCATAAATTAAATGATGATGTCGATATCCAACCCAACTACTTATTATACATTCCTTTTTATCACTAAGATCTTCCAGGTCCATCAAAATCCTTGCAATTTTAAATAGCATTAATGATTCCTAACATGGTCACCCTACATGTTCAGTCACTTTATGGTGATGGCTCACATATGGTCCGCATATTTTATAAGGTTTAGGAATGTAAGTGAAGAACTTGTGATTTTTTCAAATACAGTATAGTAAACGATCGACAGAGGTCTCAAGTCGAATGACGTCTCCCCTAGAATCAATGAGACTTTTTGAATAAAATGAAGCACCTTAAATCATCTCCAGATGATAGGAGTACATGAGCCAATCACTTGAGTGATGGGAGCAGTGTAAGGTTAAATATCAAAATATCAGGCCCTTTCATTGAAATTCCTGAGTGGTTCACCTCAGCATCTTGAGTTGGTTTTTCATCACCTTGTGCTTCTGTCTCCTCTTTGAGGTTCAAATATTGATCCTGGCATCCAGAAAGCTGAGAACAATCATGGTAGCCTGATGTTTTGGGGTTCCCTCTGGTGTAAGTGTCACCAGAGGCCTCAGTAGCCCTAGGGAGCTACTGAGGGGGTCAGCACAGAAAAGCAATTTTGTAAACAAGTACCAGAATTACTGTTTATGAGTTAATCCAGCCAAAGAATCTAATCACTAGACATATGTACCTCATTATGTATTTACAAACTTGTGTAAATATGAATTTACTCTCAATTTCAAAGTGAAACTAATTAGAAATAGACAGTGCCTTTTGCATGGACACAAAGTTAAAACCATTAGACTACGAGCAGGATATGATATACTATTCTATCATCAAAAATACAATTCTTTTGTTTGCAGTATTCTACATTATACATGTATTTAAAGATAATATTTCAGATGGTCTTAAAATGTGGTTAAAATAAGACATGTTTTACACTTCTACTCTCATCTTGGGGCAACATGCTGTATCATAAACCCAAAACTACACAGCTAGATATTGAAATTAAATAGGAAAAAATGGCTGAAAGAAACAGATCAGCTAATCGGTATGTCTAGGAAAGAAGAAAAGTGTATCTCAGGAGCCCTCCAAGATTTGTTCTTAAAACTCATGTTCAGGGTGAATCGGGACAAATACCGGGGAACAGGAATTTGTATCCATTTGAAATATTTTAGACCGGATTACCCCTTGGCTGCAATATGCAATAGTAATCAATAGAAAAAATGCCCTAGATTGAGTTAAGGAACGTACATCCATGTCCCTTGAAAAAATTTAAATGAACAAAATAATTAGTCTGCACTTGGAAGAGACAAGGCTGAAAAATAGTGTCACAGCCAATGAGTTAATAATGTTTGTGAATGGCATGCTCATGCAAGGGTGGATACATACACTCATGCAAGTTCATCAAGGAGTTATGATATAGTGAATACTGAAGTTTTCATTATATAGCTAGACAAAGGACTTAGGGAAACCCACAAAGCTAGAAAAAAAGAACTACAGGAAAGATATGAGAAGTTATTTTTATTCTTTATTTTTGAGGACAGACAGAATGCCCTTCAGCAAAAAAAGGCACTATTTAAACAAAAATACAAAACTTTAGAAAAGCAAATACAAGTAATCAAAGGATGCCGCAACACCACGAATTTGAGTTTTGTCCATTAAACCAATGTTAATCAAAGTTAAGAAGCTGACCAAACAGAAATTGGACAGACCAGACACTAAATGACTCAAGTTGAGAGAAACCAAAGCCAAAGCAAATAACGCCGAGGGAATCTTGGCACAAGTATCCAAGATACAGTAAGACACTTGAAATCCAATGCAGACAGGGGTCTCAACAGCCAGTTACCACAAAGCAATCATACAAAACAGCCAGAGCGTGGTTGGGTTGATCTCCAATCTTTCCTCCCCTCATAGCCTCATAGAGTAAGCAAGATTCTGATCCTGGTTCTTGGCACACAAGGATGGGTCTCAAAAGCCTGGTGCATTTCCGAAAGGCTTGGCTGGCCCAGCACTTAGTTCAGCAATCTACCGGGACCTTCTCTTAGAAACCAATACTGTTCCTTTAAAAAAACTGAAGTATAAGATGGAATAATCTGGGCTAACTGGGAAGGTAGTGAGCGAGGCAGATTTGATAAACAGGGTCCCCCAAGAACCAATTCAAGGGCTGTTACTCTTCTCAGTTTATGTCAATGATCTACCAGAAGGAGAGAATGCATACATGTCTATGTTTGCAGAAAAATACAAAAAACCAAATGAGGATTGTAAAAACCATCAAGAACTGTATTTGATGATGTTCTTGCTTAACAATCTTCAGAAGTTAAGAAGCCTTAAACACTCTTCAGAAGTGAACAGACCAATACCTGTTTGAGCTCAATCCCAAAGAAGGTAGGGTAATAAAGATGGGAAAGGGAGACAGGAGACCAGAAGAAAATCTACACCATAGGGGAAGGCAACAACAGTTATCAGAAAAATACAATTTAAGTAGTGTGATTGGATATAATTCCTGCCCTTACACTAGCAGCACACATAAAGAGGAAAGCATCAGCAGTATATGAAAAATTGGTAAACATAAGAATCGAATATAAAAAAAACAAATAAGTACTCCTTCAAGACATTATACACAGCCTTAAAAGTAGCAAAATTAGTAGAATACGCATTACCAGCAAGGAATCTGCATTATAACTAATATTCTCACAGAAGAAAGTCAAAGATGAGGTTGAGATACAGAGATACAGAATAATCATGTAAATAAATAAAATACCAGAGAAACAAATACTGTGCATTTGAATGAGAAGCTTCCTGAAGGAGGCACGCTAGAAGACTTAACCCGAATGTAAATCAACTTGAGACATACTGCAATGCAGAATACTGAAAATACATCAGCAATGGAAACCTAGCAAGTGATAAATGTGGATCCAACAGGAAAGACGCTATTCCTCTACAGACCAGCACTGTATCTCTGAAATACGTATCTCTAAGAGGCTGGATAAAATAATAAAACAGACTTCAATATTAACACCCATAGAGATCAAACTTTGTAAATAATGTGAATTCAGAAGGAAACTCATGCTTAGCCAACTTACTAGAATAATATGATTAAGTTGCCATTATCAGGCACCATGGGTAAGGATGGGTCCACTGCACAATTCTGAACTGCCAATAGACCCGACACTATTCCTCATAGGCAACTTACAAAAAATTAAAAAAAAAAGGCTGGTGTTGCAAAAATCTATTCGACTGCTGGGAGCATTTGATCAATGTGAGTTGGAATTGGAATGGAGAGTAAACACCCATGATTTTACAAGGTTCTGTCCGAGGATTAATATTGTTTCTGATTTTCATGAATGACCTATGATGAAGGTGATGAGTCACAATAACGTTGCTAAAGTATGTTGACCAGACCACACACTAGAAGGTGAAGGGACGACAACGTTTCGGTCCGTCCTGGACCATTCTCAAGTCGGCTATCGACTTGAGAATGGTCCAGGACGGACCGAAATGTCGTCATCCCTTCACCTTCTAGTGTGTGGTCTGGTCAACCTATGATGAATGAAAGCAAATTCACATGTCAATATTTATCAATGATGTTAAGCTGACGATAAAAACAAGGGCAGTGGATGACTAAAATACTTGAAAAAGCTGTAGATTAATCAAATAATGGGCTACTGGATATGTCTGAACCAATGTAAACAAATGAAGATTAGAAAATTGGATAGGAGACCAAACAGTACAATTTGATGGGAGGTGGCAAATCTTAGTTTAACAAATAGAAGGACATGAGTGGACATTTCTGAAGGCTAACACCAAGAGCATGACTCATCAGCATTTATACCAACCACTTACGACACTGTATATTTTCCTCAATCATGCAACTTTCTTTACATTATTAAACATTTACAAGCTCCAAAGCTA
>WNGS01163519.1:14152241-14165056 GCA_020271785.1 Procambarus virginalis
CTGGACCGGAGGGAAGAGGTACAGGGAACCCCCTTTAGACCAGTCACGCCGAAAGGCATCCACCGCGAACGCTGCGCAGTCGGGGAAGGCGTCACATCGGGAGACGCCGAGACCACACCGACGCGAAGAGGTCCACATCTGGGAGACCGTAAGTCTGGGCAGATCCAACGAACGAGTCGTCGTCGACCGTCCACCCCGTGGAGAGGGGAGCGAGACAGACCGTCCGCCAGAACGTTGGACACTCCCCGGACGTGAACCACACGGAGAGCCAAAACCCGGGAATCCAGCAGACGAGCCACTCGCAGGGACCAATCCCAAGAGCTAAGGACTGAAGAGAACCCCCGCGGTTCAGGCAAGGAACCACTGGAGTACAGTCCAAACGGAGGTAAAGGGCGATCCCGAGCGACCCGAATCCTCCGAAGCGCGAACCAGACAGCTGCGAACTCCCGAACCGTGCTGTGAGCCCGATGGAAGGACGAACCCACCGTCCCTGGCTGCCTGGTGAGCACTGGTCACAAAGCCCCAGCCAAGAGACGACGCGTCCGTGAACACAACGAGCGAGGGCTCGGAAGGTGCCAAGGCACCGAACCCTGAAAAAACCCCGAAGAGGAAGCCGTGACGCAGCAACCGACAAAAGACCCCCGGAGGGAGAACCCCCGATCGCGAGAGAGGCGGAAAGGAAATCCCCGAAGGAACCAAAACAGACGCCGCAGCCAAACCCGACCCGGCGGGTAGACTAGCACGGCGAAGTTCAGACTCCCGCACAACCGCAAGCAACCGCTGAGCAACCCAGACCGTCTCATGCACCGCCGAAGGGGGACCACAGCTGCAGGAAACACGTCTGGAGGGAAAGAATGAGTGGCCCAATAGCCCTAAACAGGGACCAGGCCCGAACCCGGGATGGAAACATATGGAAAAACCTCCCGATCACCAGGACACCAAACCGGCGATCTGGAAGGAACCACACCCCTGGCGAGCAGAGACATGCGGACTGACTGGGAGCCCACACCAGCCAGACGTCGAGGTAGGCCATACACCGAATCTCAGACACAGACAGGGAAACCAAGATCCGGGAAAGATGCAAAAATTCAAAGTGCTCAGCACAAAATAGGGCAGGCAACAAAAGCAGCCAGCCGGAAGCCCCACCACCAACCGTGCCAGACCAGAAAAACCTGGGAGGAACGCGCCAAGAGGTGACCTGGAGGTCCAGGGCCACCATCCAGGCACCCGGCCCCCAACAGAAGCCGGACCCCAGAAGGAGGGACGGACCGACCACGTCCAACGTACCCACGAAGATGACACGACGAAACGCAGGGGAAGAAGCCCCCCCCGCCAGCTCTGAACCCCCAAAAGGGGAGAAGCCGTCACCGATGCCACCAGAGGCGGAAGACGACGCAAAGCGCCCAACAGCAGGACCATGCGAGAGGCAATAGAGCAAGCTGCTCCCCCAGCACCCCGCCAACAGAGAAAAAAAAAAAAAAATATATAAATAAAAGTACACATAACATTATGCATATACATATACACAAACAAGATATGACATGTATACAACATGCATGCACACACACACACAGCGTACACATGCACAAGCATACACCCAGGCATTAGGAAGCAATGTGGCGGAGGCTGACTCCCTACACAGGTATAGTGTAGGGATGATAGAGCCCAACAGGCTCAGGAACCTGTACACCTGTCGAACGACGGTTGAGAGGTGGGACCAAAGAGCTAAAGCTCAACCCCCGCAAGCACAACGAGGCGAGTACATACATGTAAATGTAAAGTACAAGTTGCCGACCAGGGCAGAGCACCACACCGGCTAGGCAAAGAAGGCACTAAACTGCATCAAAAGGCCCACCTCGACAGCAAACCCCCAAGGCCCAGCACAACAACATGTGCCTAGACCCAAAAAGAGCAGTCTGCAAGCCAGGAAGACCCCGGAACCCCAGAAGGCAGAACCAGGTCACATGAGGAAACAAAGCCCCCTGAACCCACAAAAAGGGGGCCCAAGAGGAAGAAACCTCTGGAACGAAACCAAAGAACCCAAGGAACCAGAATCGAACCAGGGGGAAGCCAAACCACCACAATTGCCGGCGGAGAACACCACAAAAGGCAAGCGCAGCCCCCTACAGAACCCTCTGGCAACAGTCAGAACAGACCGAAAACCGAGGGACAAGGTGTGGGAGCAAGCCTAACAGCCAGAAACACTGAGCCCAAACCCATGGGCCCAGAAACCGGTGGAAATAAACACCCAAAGGAACAATAACGGGCAGAAAAACCAGAAAGCAAAAAAAAAAAAAAAACGGCAACAGGAGAAGAAAACCCCCTGAAAAAAGGGTGAAAAACTCACCCCAGACGCTCGCTCGCACACCAGGCGTATGTAAACAAACCGCAACGCCGCCCTGGTGGCCACGCGGGAAACAGGCAGACGAAAATGGCCGCCAGCAGGGGCTGTGCTGGACGCTAAGAGACAAAACACGCCAGCAAAAGTGGGAAGCAAGCAGACTGGATGGGCTAAAAACTCCGCCAAAAGCAGAAAAACCCCGGCAGGGGCAAACCGCCCCAGACTGCTAGCAGGCATCCCCCACAGCCCCGGGAAACAGCAACAGAGGCCCCGGGGCAGAGCCGTCCTCCAAGCCCTCCGCCCTAAAGAAAAGAAAGAGTCCATGGGAAAGGCAGCAAGAAGGGCCGCTGGTAAGCCCCAGAAGCCTTGGCTGGGAGGAACAGGCTCTAAAACCTCCGTCCCCCAACCCGAATGGGGCAGCCCCCGAAAACCGCCCGAGCCTCTGCCCCAACTAAACCCCGCCCCGACCCCGAAACCCGCAGACAGTCCGGAACCGGGAACAGGGAGGGAGGAGGGCGAACAGCACCGAACCAAAACGGGGCGGCCTCGGGGCATCCGAGAGTGGGAAACCAACCTAGCATGTTGCAGCAACCTAACCTAGCTTGCAAACACGGATGCCGCCTGTACTCTGAATAGCAATAACATCAGGAGTATGGAGAACAAGCAGAGAAACTCTCTCGCAAGACTCGGGTCAAGGTGTCAGGGACCCAACAGGCAGCATGACGGAGGTAAATGGCGACTGTCACCTAGAGACAAAGGCACAGCAACCAACGATCCCGTACAAGACGGGTTGGTACCCGGAAGACACATGCAATGGTCTCCCGAGCCCAGACAGGGGTTTCCAGGGCCCGTAGGTTAGCAACTACGGGAAGCCGGGCAAGGTGTTGCTAACCGGTTAAGAAACCCGAAAACAAGGGTAAAGATTAATACTGAAAACCCCGGGACGTGTACAAGCACGGGGGCCTAGCAGAGGGCTGCCAAACACTACTAGTGGAACTATAGCCACACTATGCAGACCCCCACCAGGCAAGAAAAAAAAAAACAAAAGAAAAACCCGCAAAAGTACACCGTCCCCAGAGGCAACAGGAACCGGCCGCCGCGTAGGTGGCAGGCAGTGCAACACCTTGGCGCCCTAACCAGCACAACACCAACTCCCTACCCAAGGCCAAACAAGGCCCCCAAGCCCCAGCTGGCCCCAAGGGCGAGGCAAATGCCGAGCAGCAAGAAACCCTACGGGAGCGGTTCCCGAACGCCCCAGAGAAGATAACCCTGACACGCAAGGGCAGTACTCACAGGGGCCTAGGGAAGGGAACCCTAGACTCATGCAGCCCCGGCACTGATGAAATACTCCTGGCCACCGCAAACCACAAAAACAGCAGAGAACGCCACACGAGGCAAACACCGCCAAGGAAATTGAGGCCAGAGAAGCGTGTATCCCGGTTGACACTAGCTTACGAACTGACGGCAGCCGGCGCGGTGAGGTCCGGGGCCCCCCCCCCCCCCTCCCGGGGAGGGGAGGGCTGCGCGGACAACCGGCGCGGCAGTAAAGTGATTGTTTGATTGTTTTCCTTGTGATTGTAGGGAGTTTTTCTACCTCTCTGTTCGGTTTGTTGTAGTTTTCTACCATGTGGGGTTGTTTTGTTACGCCTACCTTTCTGGGTGCCTAACCCCGGTCGATGGCAGATAAGGAAAACCCCCAACCATATGGGGTTTTCCAGGGCCATTGCTCCCTGAAACCTCTCTGAAGGGGCCAGGTTCTGGCGCTGGTCCCTGGTAGGTCTGAACTCCATAGCTAGTGTCCGGTCTAACATAACATACATTAGCCCGATAAGCTCCAGGGAGCCGTAGGGGCTCCCCACAGAAAGAATAATAGAAAAGATCAAGTTGGAACCAACTTACTAATCAAATAAGATAAAAGTAAAGCGCAATTTTGCCAATCTGCTTTAATACAGATAAAAGATGCACTGTGTCATGTGCTAAACATGAAATTCCAAAATGTATGGCATTTTTTAAAGAAGATGGATTTCCATGAATCAAGCTTAGATTACACTCAATAATAGAGCTCACTCAAATTACTGATGAAGAAACAATTACCGTATCATACATAAATTCAAATAAAGTTGTAGGAGAGTCAACAAAAGACAACACTCCAAAGGAAATAAACAGAGTAGAACAATAAAATTAGAGGAACTTCGAAGTATTACAGAGTGAAAGAGTGGAATCGTAATAGGCAACTAATGATGAGTGTACCGTGTCTATGAAAAGCCACGTGCCCAAGCGCCCAAGGGAAGACCTCCAGGGATAAAACACCCTTTTAAGCAATCTTGTCCTTTCCAGTGGAGGGAAAGGACAATCCAATCTAACCTCAATCCAATTTTGAGGGAAAGCACTAGCCAACAAAATCTCTTTCCAAATTAACCTCGACCATTCAAAACATTTACGAGGATTGTTCTAAACAAACCAAAATACCCAAATCCAACAATATAAATTACCATCAGAAGGCATTGCAGACATGCAAACAAGTTTGTGGTCAGTAATCCTCATTACTGTGCTCCCAACTTAGCCAAGCCCACTCTTGGGCAAGGGGGAATATGAAAGGTAGAAAAGAGGTAGCTACTAAAGTAGCACTCAGAAAGGGGCATTTCCTTTCATTTAAATGCTATATTTCTGAGCTAAGTCCCTTTGGCATCTTTCCCAGCATTCTTACCATAGTATACTATTTTCAACTAGAACAACAAGAAAAGATAATTGGAAAGCAAGCAAGCAACAGCTCTCGGCAGTTTTAGAACCCAGGACAGTGAAGAACACTTCACATTAAAATAAAGAGGCTGCACCAGTCACTGAGGATGAAGAAAATGCAACCCAACCATGTTTCTGACTAACAGCATGTGGAATGGTGCCTGAAAAGTAACATCCATCAAGAATTGAAACACAGAAATGAGGGCAAGAAAACAAGAAAAATACCCTGTGACTGTGCTGGCTCTAGCAGTAAGTGGGTTAGCTTAAAATAACTCTTCCAAGCTTAATAATTAAAGGAGGAACGAGGACAAACCCAAACATACATGGAAGATTCAGTGAATGCTGAACAGAAAGAAGCAGTCATAACAGGCAAAGGATGTATTTCCAAAAAGTTTTTTTTGACAGGACAGGTGAGACACACAGATCACCACAATTTGCCTCCCAAATTGAGCGCAGTATGAGAACGGAAATCTCCATACATAAAGTTTAGTGCAGCAATGTGAAGTAGCTCCCCCCAATGACCCAAATACAATACAGATTCCCTCTTGATGATCCATGGTATTCACCCAGTGATCCAGAGTATTTTGCCAGTAATGCAGAGTAGTCTCCTGATGATCTGAGGTACTAGCCCTGCAATCTGGGATCCTATCCAAGTGTTCCCGAGTACTGAACTCTCCTGGTAATCTAGGGTACTCTCAGAGTGGCATAAGGTACTCGCCCAGTGATCTGGGGCACGGTCCCTGTATCGAATATTCCACCTTCAACAGTTTCAGAAAGACACAGGAAAGAAACTGGATGGAGGTAATGTGACAAAGGGGCCAGAAGCCAATTGAGTAACTTGGTCTCTGTTGGGAAATAGTGCTGAATACTGAAGTCAGCAGTTTTACATGGAAGCAAAATGATGCACTGGAAGACCGACCACGGAAACATTTGACATGACATGAATGTGAGCCACATGGAGAACGAGAACCCTGAGAAACTTGATGTAAAGCTACCACCAGAATCTAAAGCCGTGAATTGCCAGTTGGCCTATTACAATATTTCTTATATATTATTTTCTTATGCGGCAAAGAACCATTGTCAGTCTGAAAGAAGCTAGATTTCAGGTCCCTGCCTCTCTTATAATCTGTACTGTGCTTAACTAGTTGTGCCTGTGGGTGGTGGGAGTGGGGGTGGTGGAATTAAGGGTATGTGATTATAGACCATCACTTCACAGTTATTTTATCTGGTGAATATATACTTCTCAATACTTGAATTCTATTTAATACTGTACATGAAACTTAATTAAAAGATAGTTGTCCATAATCTATAGCACAGATGTACTTGAGGATAAACTCACCTCCTTTCTTCCCAATCCTATGGTCTAACACTTTCTCTATAGTGTGTGCATTTTCTTCTTCTTTGGATATTGTTTGCGACCAGTCTACTTCTATCAAATCTTCTTCATCTTCCTCTTCATCTTCACTTTCTGCTTCCTTATAACTCACTTCTTTGGCAGCACGATTTGACCCTCGTCTGGTCAAGTAAATAAATAGTAAATAAGTACAGTATAGAAACATAGATGGACAGATAGGTATACATATATAATATAAAACTGGAAAAGAAAATTATTGAACACAAATATTATTGTACTACTAAATGATATGCAACAAATAACTAAGGCTTTGAGTGAAGATAATAAGCTCCTGTCTGAGCAACATATTATATTGATATATGATTTTAAAGTGATAGCTCAATTTCAGGATATAGAACAGAATCAGAGTCCAAGCTTTTTTGTATGAAATGCAGTGTGTCAAAAACCCACCATGTGTCTTGTAAATGTCTCATATAGTACTTGGGAAAATATAAGTGGACATTACAATAAATTAATGAGTGCTATTTGATAATATTTATAACTTTTTACTATACCATTTACAGTTTTTTTCAGGGTGGATGCCTCCCCCACCCCATGAAAGTCAGACATAGGGCAGGCTGATAATGTACTCAATTGCAAAAAATATCATAGCTTTGATTTCAACCGTGCAAATAAATAAATTTTACTGTAAGCAAATAAATAACTGGCAAGGGTGATCAAAGAAGAGAAGTTTAAAAAAAAAATACAGTTGTCGTAAGTGTCAATCTAGAGAAAATCCTGCATCACTCTTGATCTCACCTTTTGGTCCCACCTTCACTCTCACTACCTTCACTGCTACTTTTATGCTTTTTATGTGATTTCTTCTTAGAGGATGATGAACTTGACTTTTTACTCGGAGGCTTTCTTTTATGTTTGGGTGAATCATAGTCAGAATTATCACTATCAGATTGCTCAGAACTGTTCCACTGACTGGAGCTGGAAAGAAAGGAATATTGATATGCACATAACATATTAGCATATATTTAGGGTAGACACTGGAAAAATACATTTACAAAAACAACATCTGTACCTGAAGTAATATACAAGTAAATTATAGACACTTATTCCTGAGAGAGACTGAGGATTTATTTATATAAAACAAAATATAACAAGATATTCAACATACTGTACTAGGTTACAGTTGACGGTTATGAAAAGTGGAATATAAAAAGCAATTTATTTCTACATATTAAAAAGCTATCCATTAACAATAACTAACCTCTTTCTTTTTCTATATTTTTTAGCCGTTTCTTGGTGTTCCACTTTCATACGATCAGGCTCCTTACGTTCTCTCGCCGAGCGACGTATCCCATAGATGTCAGGATTCTCCTCCCAACACTGCAAAGAACTCTTTTCTCAAAGTTATCTCGGTAATTCATTTAAGAATAATTATACAAAATATATCTTCTGCTTGTACAGTATTAAGACAAAGGAAAACTACCATGCTTAAACACTCCAAATTTTAAAATGTGGCATTATGTTAAAACTCACTTAAATTGCAAACTTATAAAATCAATATAATACTTTCTATAAGTAAACCAAGGTACTCTTAACTCTAGCCAGAAACATAACACCATAGACACAGATTAAAAGGCAGGGAAAATTATGAATTAATTTGTTTTGTTGTTAATGTTGGTGACTTCCAAAGAGAACTCATGACATCCAGTTCAGATGTCACTAAAGCTTATCTCAGATTCAGTTAAATCATACATGATTTGGTCACAACCAATGCTATCCTTTGGTTACTACCAATGCTATTAGATATTCAGCACCCTTGGGATACCACTCTGGCCATCAATGAGTCTTTTTACATTCCCTAAGGGATTACACGAATAATGCTAATTTTGGTTCCATTCTATAGAACAATGTTTCCTCTCAATTCATACTACGTTTTCTAAAAATCAAATACTGTATAACTAATTTATAGTCCACTATGAATACCAACAGATTTCTTACACATCCAGTCACCAGCAACTGAACCATATTTGAAATATAAGAAAGAGTTTGTGAATGCAGCCCCTTAAGTACAGGAAGCTTCCAGAGGGAAGTACTGTAATAAGAAATCAAAAGCAGCTTAGAAACTAACCGGCTTTAATTCCTCCTTGCTTCCCTTCCTAGAATTTCCTCGTCCACTGCTAGACGAGCTTCCTGATCGATCATTCTCATCTTCATCTTGGTCATCAGACTTATCCTCATCATCATTGTCATCTTTATCTTCCTCCTCCTCATCATCATCATCTGATCCAGATTGTTTATTGTCAGAATCTGAATCAGAATTGTTGTTGTTGTCTGATGAGTCCGATGAACTTCCAGAACCAGATCCACTAGAAACAGTAAATTATGTTAGCCTAGACCCATTCTAAATTGATTATCATTTACCACAAATTTTTAATTAAACACCTATAAATGTGAAATTCAATATACTGTACATTCAAAGATGTGTGTGAAAACATTCCTGTAAAAATACGTGTATCACGCTCCTAGAGGGCATTTGAAGCCTAAAGATGTACAATTCATTCAATGCAAATGAATGCACATACCTAGCACAATCTTTTTAATTTTATAATTATTGTAATTAAAACCTAGCACATAGACCAAGTAATAATACAAAGATTTGGTGAAGTATTTATTTTGGTTCTTTAATCAAACCAATAAGAAAAATTTCATTACTGTATTTAGATAGCAAAAATCCAGTATTGAATATATAGTAATGCAATGCTTTGTTCTGGTGGGATCCCCTCTGTACAGTATCTACCTAAGCTACCTACCTGGAATCCTCCAAACCCAGATACCACACCAGGTTCTATTGAAACATGAGTGCCTAGTACAGCGGAACCTCGGGATACGACCGTCCCTCTTTACAAATCTTTCGGGTTTACTACCTCAATTTCTTTGGAAAATTCAAATTGAATTACGACTTTTGCCTCATCTTGCGACTTTGTTGATACATTCATGAGTGTACGTACTATAGAACAAAATATTTGTGTATATTGTATTATGTATGAAATGTATTTTGACGTTAATATTTTTGGGAGCATGGAACGGATTAATTCAATTTACAAAATTTCTTATGGGAAAATTTGTTTCATGTTGCGAATTTTCAGCTTACGACCAGTCTCTGGGAACGGATTAAATTCGAAAGTCAAGGCACCACTGTATTTACTTTGGCAAGGTGGGATCTTTTATCCCCCCCACTCCCCCTATGCATCTAATGAGGCAGGTCTCCAGTAGGTGCTCATGTTTCACTATAGCCTGATGTGGGTACTTAAGTTTGGAGGAGTTCAGGTGGGTAGCTCTGGGAAACAGGGAAGTTTTCCCAGAAATTTTGTAAAAATGTGCTTCACTGAATTATCTCAGAACAACAGATTTTTATTAACATTTAAAAAAAAAAAGTGAGTGGGGTTAATAGTGCTTTTACTCTTGACATTCCATGAAAATTGGAGTGAAGAGTAACATGTAGAGAAGCAATGGAAAACCTCTCTAATTACAAATCCACAAGGGCCATGACGAGGATTCGAACCTACGTCTGAGAGCATTCCAGACCCTACCTTAATCTAATTACCCTGTCACGTGAATCCCCTGCATAGCAGTGGAACTGCCTTTTCCCTTCACCTTCAATGCCTCTGCACTGAAGTCTACATCTACACCAGCCCAGATGAGACATCAGTCCTGCCACCTCTCCGTACCCCCCCAGGGGCAGGCACGGCCTGGTACAACTTGGAGGCAAGCTGGGCGTCTCTGCTAACCGGTAGTTTGCCCCCCCCCCCCACAAACAAGCAGTTAGCTGCCTTCAACTGGCAGTGGTGCAGCTCAACACAAAGGCACTGCCAACCACAAACGAGCAGTTTGCTAGTTGACCAGATGTCCACATTGCGTTGACACAGGATGAGTCATCACCGCCGGACTACATAAAGGGCGCTGCCTCTCTGGAGAGCCAGTCTCTCCCTTAGTGCTCTTGGAACACCTTGGTGTCTCTCACCCATCATTTGACTTCAGTCAACGCTGTGTATCTGATGCCATGGTGGTATGGTAGCTGTCTTCAGTACACCAATATATCTTTTTGCTTTGCATTAGAGTTAAACTTTCATTTACTTATTTGATATGCTATATAATAATAGCCAAGTATTGTCATGCGTCATTTTTGTTCATTAATATTTCAGTAAATTGTTTTATTTATTTATTTGATGACTTTAATTTGTTTCCACCTGCAACTTACATACTGCAAGGTCAATAGCAGCATTTTTTTATTTGTGTGAGGGAGAGCCATACCATCTTGGTTCTGTATAGCTACGACACCACAACTCGTCACATAAATTTGGGGGCCTGTCCGGGAGTTGCGATACCACAACCCGTCACAACCCTCTCTAATTACCTTCCACTGCCAGATCCAGATTCTGAGTCACTTCCACCACCAGACTTGCTTTCATTTTCATTGTTGTCTGAGTCATTGTCATTATCAACTCCGCTACCTGACCCAGACTGCTCCTCTTCACTGTCTGAGCCACTGTCTTCTACATGCTGAAAATTAAAAAGAATTCACAAAATTAAACACTATATAAAAGCATACTTACTTCTTGAACATAAATTCTTTCCCAACTGACTTAATTAAAATGTAGACATACAGGGAATGAGTGTGGGGTAAGATGGGTCAATGTGGATGGAGCAGAAGGTAGGTGTGGGTGGGAAGGGCATATGGGTGGTAGTAGGGGTTGTGTGTAGGGGTGCTTACAAAATTGGTAATTGTGCAGGGTGCTATAACAATTTAAATATCAAGATGGAAACTACATAAAATGTAGTCAAATTACACTGAAGAACAAAAAAGCAATATACAAAATTTGGGAGTAATCATGTCAGAAGGCTCTATAGTACTCTGAATTATATTGCTCAGAAGACAGTGATATGGGTATTGCTAACACTACAATGATTCACACAATCTTCACAAATTGCTTTAAAATACACAGATGGTGAATTACTAAAAAAATTGTTCACACCCTTTGTGAGACCAAAGCTAGAATATGCAGTGGTTGTATGGTGCCCATATCTTAAACAGTATATCAACAAACTGGAAAAAGTGCAGACATGCAACTAAATAGATCCTTTTAACTGAAAAACAAGAGCTGTGAAGAGAGGTTAGGCATTAAATATGCCAAAACCAGACGGTAGAAGAAAAAGAGGCGGTATGATCACTACTTACAAAATAGTAATGGGAATCGACAAAATTAATAGGGAAGAATTCCCGAGACTTAGAACTTCAAGAGAACAAAAGTCATTGATTTAAGCTAACTAGACAAAGCTGCCAAAGAAATATAATTCACTTTTGCAAGCAGAGTGGTAGACAATTGGAATGAATTAAGCGAGGTGGTGGTGAAGGCCAAAACCTTTAGTAGTTTCAAAGCATTGTGTGACAGTGCTGAGAAGACGGAACACCATGAGCGTAGCTCTAATCCTATACCTAGACTTAGGTAATTACAATTCCAAAAAGACTAGCTGTCAAAAAGGCTGTCCTGCTAAAGTGCCTAGTCTCTGTTGGAGGTCATGTCAAGGCCCAACCTGACTGCACTGTCTATAAGAATACAGAGGAAGGAAAAATGACAGAAGGCCATTACAACTTGGTGTAGAGCAAATCAGGTACACAGTTCCCTTCAAGCCTCTGGAACAATCACACATTGGTTAAATGCTCCTGGTAATAGTGGCTCAGTACTTGCAACCTTGTGTACATCTGTTAGGTGATGCAGTACCTTTAAAAGAAAATGGCAGACGCAAGTTTTCTGAGCGATGGCGAACCTGCTATATCTCTACAGAGTCAATGAACAGCAAGAAGTCTCAAAACAATATCAGGAATTAATGACTGCACAAGATGAGAAGAAATATGCACAGGCAACAAATGAGCAGTGAGAGTGACCACTGGCAGAAGGACCAGTCATAGACTCATCACTATTAGCAGGCACACCTAAACAAACAGAGGCATAAAGACCACATGTGCTAAGAGGGCCAGGTTAACAGAGGGAAGTGACTGTCATTTTCTATACAGTACCTTGTGAATTGTCATTTCATCAGAAATTGAAGTAGATAGTTCAATTGGTCAAGGAATTTGGTGAAATTGAATTATTGTTTAAATAGTTGGTCCACCAACCCTACACAACAGTTAAATCAGATGAAGCAGTTAACACCTAACGTTAGATGGATTCAAGGACATTGTTTTGCTTACTCCTGATAAAGAGTTTATCAGGAGTAACTGTTTTAATATATCCTACATACAGTATCTGGACCATCTTTATCTCAATAATAAAAGAAGTTGTTGTCCATGGTTATATATACTGTACAGGTACAGTATATAAAAAT
>WNGS01163519.1:14180560-14190560 GCA_020271785.1 Procambarus virginalis
AATGCATAGGCCACATGAAATTTGGGCAGCAAGCATAATTGAGTAAAAACAGCCACAACTTAAAAAGTATTAAGCTTATGATGACCCAACACACCCCAACAAGGAACCGAAGAACGATGACGTTTCATTCGTCTTGGACCATTATCGTGTTCTGTATACTTATGCTACCTATGCAATTTTTTTTTTTTGGAGCAGGGGAAAAACTGACACCTCTACTTTAGCAATTCTCAACCTTTTAAATTCATCCTTTGAGTATAAATTTATTCTCGCAGATTCAAAGTACATGCATCTTCAATAGCATTTTACCAAGGGGTGCTAGGGGGGTAATATGAGCCATTACTCAAAGCACCAAATCCACTATTGCAACTTCATTCACTACTGAATACCACCATAGCCTTTCATACCATGAAAGCTTTCTGACCAAGCTGACCTTGTATCACTGTTATAGCACCCAGTGTCGCACAATACCTAGGGTCTTCTAAAAAAATTTAAAATTGCCATAAAAATTATGAGAAAAATAAAAGTACTGTAATGACAAACCTATAAAGCAAAGACAAGTCGTGCATAGTAGGTGCGGGTGAAAATGTGTGATGGAGGGTTATTGCCTGTCTGAACAAATGTGTACCAGCTGTCAAGTATGTCAACTGCTATGTTCAACTTTGGATGAATTACAAAAATGGGTCCAATTCAAATTCAACCCCATTACCAGCCCCAAGGATGATCCATATGGTGACTTCTATCACATCACTACTTCGAAGTGCAACACTTCATCTTACATTAAATACTAATGAGTTATTTGTACGACATTGCTTTGAAGAAGGAAGGGGGGGGGCAGAATTCTTAAAGCATGTTATACACTGCTTAAGTTTATGCCAAGTGCTGACTTATGAATACCACTGAAGCACAACATTTAGAGTTTCCATCTTAATTAACAATAACTCACAATAAGCACTTAAACATGTTCGAATAAACAATGTATAAAAATAAATGGGACAATGAAATGGAATAAAATGTATCAAGTGCACATCCCCAGTGTTGCAGTTGACTAAGTCAAAGAGGCTCCTGTAATTTAAAAGGAACTGCAAGTGTAATGACACTAGTTGGTGGGCTGTAAAATGGGGTACAAGTAATGTAAGCGGGGAGCGGGGCATCAGCTGATGTAACAAACGTCACTCACCTCCCTGGTTGACGGGGGGCAATTGAAGCCGGTACGACGTCTTACCTCACGGCACCAGAGTCCGAGGTCCTCACTGTATCCCTAAAATTAATGTATATAAAACGCTGCTACTTATTGTAATACTCAATATGCTTGAATGTTGTAATAAATATTAGTTGCAGTTCCATGCAGTAGAGCAAGAGCTCTCAGCACTGGGGCTCGGGGGCGTCAGCAAGCGCCGAGTTACGTGGCGGTCAAAGATGGCTGGGACCGGTGCGGGAGGCCATTTTTACGGCCGCTCGTCTCGAGCGGGCGGAGTTCGGTAATTCCAGATACCGCAATTTGCACATTATTAAACGCTCGCCAGATTTCTTACATTAATCCACTGGTAGTCACGACACGTATGAGGAGCTGTGTATAGCCCACGGTCGCCGCCCCACTTGTCAGATGACTTAGAAAGTTGAAGATGTATTGTGTGGAGACGAGACAGAGTGGACCTAGCAGCAAAGCTGCCAGCCTAAGTTCCTATCTAATTACCTGCTATCTAAAGCCCGAGACGATAGACGTCGTCGAAACACAAACCGTGGGCAAAACCGGGGAGCGTTGATGACGTCAAGTCTCCGGGAACCTGATCACTACCCCTCTGCCCCTCGCCCACCTCTATACACACACACACACAATAGACATTACAACTTACAAAATACAGGAATAATTAAAAGGGAGAAAATAATTAACTTTTTATTGGTATATACACCGTAAATCAATCATGAAAAAGTTTACATAATTAATAATTAGCGATGAAAATGCGCTAAACAATATTACACCTCGAAAATCAAAATGAGATACTACTTTCCATAGACAATATTCGTTTAAACTGACATAATTGAGCAGCCGCGATGGAGCGTTTAAGGTATTCTTAGACTTCTTGGCCTTCCGGGCCGTGGAGAGTCTGGACTATTATTGGAGTGCTGTCTGTGATGGAGACAACATTCAAGCCTCCCATCGTCAACCCCTTCATAGCAGACCTGAGATGAAAAAATTAAAAAAATGACATCAGTTATGAATTAAATGGTACGGGGCTTATGTAATGAATGTACCCTATGGAATTGGGTGTAATGTGTACCTACCGTAGAGTTAACACATTTTTGTCCTTACGAAACCATGGGGAATTAAGTGATTAAGAGATGACATCATTAGGGAGGTAATGGTAATTATGGAAAAAATGGAAGAGTGGAGGGGAAATAAGTATACAAATTGTCTCACTATATCTTGGGAAAACATTTAAATTAGCCGCACAATCGCAAGATCTTGTTCGATGCCAAGGCATCATGCTTCAAGATGGAAAAGGTAGGAGAGTAAGGCACGTTGGCATCTTGGTTTAAAGGGAAGGGATCCAAGGAACGTCTGTCCTGCTAGAGGAGATGCAGGAGGCACAACGCTTTTTGCAGGGAGAGACAGTCCTGTCCAGAGGATGGGGCGGCACTGTGCTTATGAGGCAAAACGGGGAAGGCAAGGCACTGCACCTCCACAGGTATGCTAAGCACTGACTTCGAGGTGACAAAATAGTCTGATGGACACTTGGCTTCTAGAGCGTGCAGGGTGCGGACGGCAACATGCCTTTAGAGGGGATGCTGACATGCAATGTGCCTTCTTGAGGAATGCGGGATGGCACTGTTCCTTCTAAGAGCGGCGAGGGATGCTGGACGGGCACAGTGCCCTTCTAGAGGGGGATGCTAGACGGGCACAGTGCCCTTCTAGATGGGATGCTGGACTGGCACAGTGCCTTCTAGAGCGGGGATTCCGTACTGGCACCATGCCTTCTAGAGCAAGCGCGGATGCTGGACAGGCACAGTGACTTCTAGAGCGAGCGAGTGATGCTGGACGGGCACAGTGCCTTCTAGAGAGCGGGGGAGGCTGGATGGGCACAGTGCCTTCTAGATCGAGCGGGGATGAGGATGGGCACAGTGCATTCTAGGCGTGTCGGTGTGATGCTGGAATGGGCGCGATGCCTTCTAGACGAGTCGGGGATGTGGATTGGGACGTGCTTCTAGATCTAGCGGGGTATCCTGGATGGGCAAAGTGCTTCTAGATCGAGCGGGGTATGCGGTATTGGCAGTGCCTTCTAGAAGCGGCATGGGTGCTGTATGTCACAGTGCTTCTAGAGTGAAAAGCGTGGGATGATGGATGGGCAGTGCCTTCATACGAGTGGGGTATGATTGAGTGCACGTGCTTCTAGAGCGGTGGGGAGATGATTGGGCACAGGGCCTTCTATAGCGAGTGGGGGATGATTGATGGGAACGTTGCCTTCTAAGTGAGTGGGTGATGAATGAGGGCACAGTGCCCTCTATAGCACATGGGATTAGATGGGCACAGTGCCCTCTATAGCTAGCAGGGTATGTGGATGTGCAACAGGCCTTCTAAGCGAGCGATGGATGGACGTGCACAGTAGCTTTCTAAAGCGAGTGGTATGAGGTCACAGTGCCTTCTAGAGCGATCAGGGGATGATGGATGGGCCACATTGCCTTTCTAGAGCGAGCGTGATGGCGGGCACCGGCATGCTAGAGCGAGCACGGAGGGATGGGCAACGTGCCACCAAGAAGCGAGCAAGATAGATGGATTGGGCAGCACTGTGCCTCCTAAAGCGAGCAAGGGATGCTGGACGGGCACCATGCCTTCCAGAGCATGCGATGCTGGACGGGCACCGTGCCTTCCAGAGCGAGCGATGCTGGACGGGCACCGTGCCTTCCAGAGCGAGCGATGCTGGACGGGCACCGTGCCTTCCAGAGCGAGCGATGCTGGACGGGCACCGTGCCTTCTAGAGCAAGCGATGCTGGACTGGCACCGCGACTTCTAGAGCGAGCGATGCTGGACTGGCACCGCGACTTCTAGAGCGAGCGATGCTGGACTGGCACCGCGACTTCTAGAGCGAGCGATGCTGGCCAGGCACCGTGACATCTAGAGCGAGCGATGCTGGACTGGCACCAGACCTTCCAGCGAGGCGTGCTGGACGGGCACCATGACTTCCAGAGCGAGCGATGCTGGACGGGCACCGTGCCTTCCAGAGCGAGCGATGCTGGACGGGCACCGTGCCTTCCAGAGCGAGCGATGCTGGACGGGCACCGTGCCTTCTAGAGCGAGCGAGCTGGACAGCACCGTGACATCTAGAGCGTCGATCTGGACAGCACATGACTTCCTAGAGCGAGCGTGCTGAGGCCGTGACATCTATAGCGAGCGATGCTGGACAGGCACCCTGGGGAGGGAACTCTAGATGCGAGCGTATGCTGGACTGCCCCTGCCTTCTAGAGCAGTGATGCTAGACTGGCACCGTGCCTCTAGAGCAGTGATGCTGGAGACTGCACTGTGCCTTCTAGCATGTGATGCTGGAGATCGCACCGTGCCTTCTAGAGCAAGGGGCGAACTGCACATGCCTCAGACAGGTGCTAACGTCGTGCCTTCAGAGCAGTCGATGCTAGACTGGCACCGTGCCTTCTAGAGCATAGTCGATGCTGACTGGTACCGTGCCTTCTAGAGCAAGGGATGTTGGACTGGCACTGTGCCTTCTAGAGCAAGGGATGTCTGGACTGGTACTGTGCCTTCTAGAGCAAGTGATGCTGGACTGGCACCGTGCCTTCTGAGCAAGTGATGCTGGACTGGCACGTGCCTTCTAGTAAGCATGTGATCGGCGGACGTCCTGCTGATGTCTGGAGCACTGTGCCTTCTAGAGCATGTGATGCTGGACTGGCACCGTGCCTTCTAGAGCATGTGATGCTGACTGGTCACCGTGCCTTCTAGAGCATGGATGCTGGAACTGGCACAGTGCCTTCTAGAGCAGTGATGCTGGACTGGCACAGTGCCTTCTAGAGATAAGGTGATGCTGGACTGGCACATGTCGCCTTCTAGAGCTGGGATGCTGGACTGGTACTGTGCCTTCTAAGAGCTAAGGGATGCTGGACTGGCACTGTGCCTTCTAGAGTAAGGGATGCTGGACTGGCACTGTGCCTTCTAAAGCAAGTGATGCTGGACTGGCACTCGTGCCTTCTGAGCAAGGGATGCTGGACTGTCACAGTGCCTTCTAGAGCAAGTGATGCTGGACTGGTACCGTGCCTTCTATAGCAGTGATGCGACACGATCACAGTGCCTTCTAGAGCAAGGATGCTGGACTGGCACTGTGCCTTCTAGAGCAAATGTGATGCTGTCTGGTACCGTGCCTTGTAGACAGCGGATGCTGGACTGGACCGTGCCTTCTAGAGCAAGGGATGCTGGACTGGCACTGTGCCTTCTAAAGCAGTAGGACGACTGCCTCTGAGCAGGCTGGACTGACTGTACCTTCTAGAGCAAAGGTGTGCTGATGCCGACACGTGCCTTCTAGTGCAAGGGTGCTGGACGGTCCGTGCCTTTAGAGCAAGGGATGGCTGGAACTGGTACTGTGCCTTCTAGAGCGAAAGGATGCTGGACTGGTAACGTCCTTCGCATGTGATGATGAACTGGTACAGTGCTTTCTAGAGCAAGGGATGCTTGATGGGCACCTCCCTTCAATACATGCAGGGGTGCTGGCAAAGGTAGTATGCCTTTGTGGAAGAGCACTAAACACAATGGCAATTAAGAATAAAGGAAATTGTGGTTCCCTTTTAATTGGGTCAATTAAATAACAAGTCAGTACACACACGTGTAAATGGACAACAGTGCCTGTATGTGTAGAGGCAAGTAAAATACTTCATGTATACCCTAGTATGGGATAAGGGTAACAGGAAAAATACAAGTGAGGTTTGGGTAAGCTAAGCCCTGTATCAAGTAGGAGTGGGGGGGGGAAATAGCCATGTAAGATACTATGAAGAAAGAAGCCATGCCTATCAGATTCAAATATAGAATGTTTGCCTTTAAATAGTGGTTGAGGCATGTGGAATACTTTTATAATATAAAATGCTACACACATTCAGCGCCTTAATGTGACATTTAATATAATACGCGTATTTTCAGTTCCTTCCAAACTGTAGTTTGAATGCAGATTTTTTCACTTATATATTTTATTATAAAATTTATATTTAAATAATATATATTCACTTATATATATATATATTTTAACCAGTCTGGGCCAGGGGGGGGGGGGGGGGGGGGGGGGGGGGGGGGGGGGGGGGGGGGGGGGTGTGGGTAAGCCCAGATCGGCTGAAACTTCAACTCTCTTTCCCATTCTCTGTGGGAGTTCATATATATCTATATATACTAATAAATAAATAAAATAATATAATATATTTATATGTGTATTTTTGGAGCAGGTTTTCTTTATACACATAGCATAAATAGCATTGACATAATGTTCTTATGAAATAGTATTATATAGATAACTATATATACAGTAGTTTTAAAAAACTACTATATAGATATCTTTATCTACATACCTACACTCCAAAAAACCTGATTATCTACATCTATATATCAACATTATATATCTATATCACTAAGAACTCTTTTGGCCCGACCAGAATTTGAAGCCAAAGTGCACAGTATACTGTAACCACATACCCTGTACACCAGGGATAATCCCGGCAGCGGGGATCAGAATCCTGTGGATACTAAAATGTTCTTAATATGAGTAATAGCATCTATTTATTATTAAATAGTAGATGTCAATGTTAAGAATAGGTAGAGTGCCTTTTAAAGACTTTTAGGTTTGAAGGGGAGAAGACAGACAGACTGGTCCCTTTTAAGACAAAGGAGGTTAAAATTAATCTAATAAAAGTGATTAGAGGAATAGCATAATGCCTCGAGAAACGATGAGAACCTTCTTAAAGGAAGCCAAAGGATAGGAGTTGATTGGTTTGTGAGGGTGGGAGGGGGGGTGTTATGACATGCTTCCTTCATTAGACAAGTGGTAAAATTTACTTTCAGCAAAAGAACAATGGCTTTCAAATTTTAACCAGAATAAAGTGAATTTGAGATAAAAACGGCCTGCATTACAAAGGCACTTTAACATACAAATGTTTCAGGGACTACACGAGGCCCGATTTTTGACATTCCAGGTTAATCAAGAAATTAAAAAAAACCCTATTGCATGCCCTAAAAAATTTAGAAGTTGAGCCTAGAGACTGGTGTCATCCGGAAAAACTGAAAAAGAGATAGTCCCACGATAAGGAAGAATATGAGAGGCAAAAAATTAGACCGATAGTACTAGCAAAAATCTTTTGAAGAGTGCCAAGATGACAAAACACTCAAACACCAATGCTATACAGGTGGTACATGGCCAAGGGGACACAGGTGTAAGCCGAGCGACTCAATTGCTCACAGACACTTGAAAGAACTTTCAGTGCACAAGTAGTTAATGATTGGAATGCAATTCCTTGTGGTGGAGGCAGAACACTAATCATTTCAATGTAGAATATAATGAGCTCAACACTTGAGACTCTGTACACCAGTAAATTGACAGTCGAATGCAGAACCAAGAGAGACCAAGCTCAACCTCTGCAAGCACAACTAGGCAAGTACATGGAATCGCAGAGACTACATACCCCTGGACAATATGGGTTCAGAACAGGACGTTCCTGCCTCTCACAGATGCTAGATCAGGATGATGAGCAAAACAACTGATTAATAATAAGTCTTGCAAAAGCTTTCAACAAACGTGACCATGGTGTTACTCCATACAAAATGTGCTCAAAGGAAATTAACGAAAAAATATTATAATGGAAGAGCACAGTGTGAAATAAATCAACAAGTAAAATCCAGTTTATCCACTGTAAAGCTAATTTCCCCACGTACTATGCTTGCTCCCAGCTTTTTCTCCTCGTATATAGAGAAACTATATTACTGTTTCATCATTGCAGATAAGATTTTTACAAAAGACAACAGAGGACACTGCTAATCTCCACTAATGTAAATCAGGTCTTCCAATGGGAAACAGAATATTATTAAAAAAGGTAGGGTTCCAGTTCCTCAGCTATGGAAAAAATGTAATATAATACAAACATTCAAAATGCACTAGAATGAAGAAACCAATGCAAAAGATAAGGAGTAATCATGTCAGACGACCTTACTTCTATGTTCGAGGTTGAGGCGGGGAGAAGGGGGGGGTGTGCCAGAAGGTTAAGGGGGTTGTGAGAAAAAGGGGGGGTTGTGATAAAGGGGGGTTGGTAAAAAATAAGGGGTGTGGATGGGGAAAAGAGAAGGGGGTAGAATGGTGTGTGTGTGATGGAAAAAAAAAGGGGTTGTCATTGGAAAAAAGAAAGTGGGTGGGGTTTCGGGAAAAGAGAGGGGGTTGGTGTTGGTTAAAAGAAGAAATGGAGGGGTGGTGTTGGGGAAAGAAAAGGGCGGGGGGGTTTGGGGAAAAAGAAGAAGGGGCTGGGGGTGGTGTTGGGGAAACACAGAGAGGGTTGGCTAGGTGGGTGTGTGGTGGGAAAAATAAGTGCTGGGTGGTGTTGGGAAAAGAGACTGGGCTTGTTGGTGTTTGGGAAAAAGAGAATTGGCTGGGGTGGTGTTGGTGAAAAGATAAGGGCGGGTGTTGGTGTTTATCTCTCAAGCAAGGCAGAGACGTCGAGGCGTAGAAAGAAGAGAAGGGGACAACAGGAAGAGATTATCTCCCACCCCGCCCTTCTCTTTCCAAAGATCGGCGACAGCGGGGGGGGGGGGCCTCTCTCATTTGACGACCCCCCTAAAAACCCGAAGCGCGGAGACAAGGGGCAGCAGCAGAGTCCAAAGAAAAAACAAAAAAAAAAAAAAAAAAAAAAAACACACAAACAACCGGACCGCGGCCTTCATCTGTCCTATACACACCCCCCGCCCCTTCGTCTTTTCCCAACACCATCCCCGCCCCTTCTCTTTTTTTTCCCAACACCTACCCCCCCCCCTTCTGTTTTCCCCAACACAACCCACCCTTTCTCTTTTCCCCACACCACCCCCTTCTCTTTCCCGAACACCACCCCTTTCTTTTCCCATTCACGTACCCCCTTCTTTTTCGGCACACCACTGGCTTTTTGTCCTTTTTTTCCCATTCTACCTACTCTCCATTTTTCTTTTCACCCCCCTTTCTCACACCTCCCCTGCCTTTTTCTCACAACCCCCTCTTATCCTTCTGGCCACACCCCCCCTTCTTCCCGCTAGCTCAACTCTGCACATAGAAGTCGGTCTTCTGACGGATTCCCTTATCTTGCTGTGTTCTTCATTGCTAGGTGCCTTTGAATGTTATTAGAGGTCTTTATAATGACATTTCCATAGCTGAGATTACTGGAAAACCCTACTTTTTAATAAATATTTTCTGTAACCGCACTGAAAAGACCTGATTTACATTAGTGGAGATTAGCAGTGTCCTCTGTTGTCTTTTGTAAAATCCTTAATCTCTGCGGGATGATGACTACAGTACTAGAGTTGCTTCTCTGATTACGAGAGAAAAAGCTGAGCTAAGCTAGTACAGCTGGGAAAATGACTTTTTCACACGTGGATAACCTGATTTTACTTTGTTGATTATTTCACACTGGGCTCTTCCATCATAATATTTTTTCGTTAATTCCTTGCACATGTTTGTATGGAGAACACCATGTCAAATTGTTGAAGCTTTGCAAGACTTATATAATCCTGTTTTGCTCTCATCCATTGACTAGCAATTGTGAGAAGGCAGAAAGTTCCTAATTTCCTGTTTTTAACCCATATTGTCAGGGAGTAGTCTCTTGGCGATCATGTACTTTGCCCTATTTGTGTTTGAAGAGGTTGAGCTTTGGCTCTTTTGTTCATGCCTCTCGACTGTCAATTTTTACTGTTTCAGGATCTCAAGTGTTGAGCTCTATATATCACAATTTTGATAACTGATTGGGTCTAGCTCCACAACAAGGATTGCATTCCATCTTAACTAATTTGCAC
>WNGS01163519.1:14195560-14202056 GCA_020271785.1 Procambarus virginalis
CTACCTTTTCATCTTGAAGGCATGATGCCTTGGCATGCGAACAAGACTTGCATAGTGCGGATTAATTTTAAATGTTTTCCCAAGATATAGTGAGACAATTTGTATACTTATTTCCCCTCCACTCTTCCATTTTTTCCATAATTACCATTACCTCCCTAATGATGTATCTTAAATCAATAATTTCACCATGGTTTAGTAAGGGCCAAAAATGTGTTAAATGTTTAGGTACATTTAATTCATAACTGATGTCATTTTTTTAATTTTTTCATTTCAGTCTGCTATGAAGGGGTTGACGATGGGAGGCTTGAATGTTGTCTCCATCACAGACAGCACTCCAATAATGTTCACAGACTCTCCACGGCCCAGGAAGGCCAAGAAGCTCTAGTCACTTAGCCCTCAATCGCGGCTGCTCAATTATGTCAGTTTAAACGAATATTGTCTATGGAAAGTAGTATCTCATTTTGATTTTCGAGGTGTAATAGTGTTTAGCGCATTTTCATCGATAATTATTAATTATGTAAAACTTTTTAATGATTGATTATACGTGTATTATAAATAAATAAGTTAATTATTTTCTCCCTTTTAATTATTCCTGTATTTTGTAAGGTTGTAATGTATATATGTGTGTGTGTGTATAGAGGTGAGGCGAGGGGCAGAGGAGGTAGTGAGGCGGAGACTTGGTATAAGAGGTTTTGAACAGGGTTGTGTTGACGACGTCATCGCTCGGAGCATTGTGGGTAATAGTAGGAACATGGCTGGCAGACTTTGCTCTGGTCCACTCTGTCTCGTTCCACACAAATCTTCAAATTTCTAAGTCATCTGACAAGTGGCGGCGACCGTGGCTATACACAGCTCATCATAAACGTGTCGTGACTATCAGTGTGTTAATGTAAGAAAATCTGGCGGGTTTAATAATGTGAAAATTGCGGATATCTGGAATTACGACTCCGCCGTCGAGACGAGCGGCCGTAAAATGGCCGACCGTCAGCCATCTTTGACCGCCACGTAACTCGGCGCTTGCTGACGCCCCCGAGCCCCAGTGCTGAGAGCTCTTGCTCTACTGAATGGAAAGCAACTAATATTATTAAACATTCAAGCAATATTAGATAATAAGTGAGCGTTTATAATAATTAATTTTAGGGATTAAGAGGATCGGACTCTGGTGCCGTGAGGTAGACGTCGCCGGCTCAAGATGAGGGAGGTGAGTGACGTTTGTTTACATCAGCTGATGCCGTGTTTACATTATTGTACCCCATTTTAAGCAACTAGTGTCATTCCTTGCATTGCCTTTTAAATTACAGGAGCCTATTTGACTTAGTCAATGCAACACTGATGTGCACTTGATACATTTACTTTCATTTATTGTCATTTATTTTTATTTTGTTTATTGAACATTTTAAGTGCTTATGTGAGTTATTGTTAATTAAGATGGAAACTCTAAATGTTGTGCTTCAGTGGTATTCATAAGTCAGCACTTGGAATAACTTAAGCAGTGTATAACATGCTTTAAGAATTCTGCCCCCCCCCCTCCCTTCTTCAAAGCAATTGTCTACAAATAAATCATTTTATTTATTTAAGTATGAAGTGTTGCAACTTCTGAAGTAGCTGATGTGATAGAAGGCACCATATGGACATCCTTGGGCTAGGTAATGGGTTGAATTGAATTGGACCCATTTTTGTAAATTTCATCCAAAGTTGAACATAGCAGTTGACATACTTGACAGTGGTAAACATTGTGTTCAGACAGGCAATAACCATCCAACACATTTTATACTATATGCACGACTTGTCTTTGCTTTATAGGTTTGTCATTACAGTACTTTTATTTTTCTCATAATTTTTATGGCAATTTTAAATTTTTTTAGAAAGCTAGGTATTGTGGAACGGGTGCTATAAACAGTGATACAAGGTCAGCTTGGTCAGAAAGCTTCATGGTATGAAAGGCTATGGTGGTATTCAGTAGTGAATGAAGTTGCAATAGTGGATTTGGTGCTTTGAGTAATGGTCATATTACCTAGATTGGAAAATGTATTGAACATGCATGTACTTTGAATCTGGAGAATAAATTTATACTCAAAGGATGAATTTAAAAGGTTGAGAATTGCTAAATAGAGGGTCAGTTTTTCCTGCTCCAAAAAAAAAAAAAGCATAGGCTAGCATAAGTATAAGAACACGATAATGGTCCAAGATGAACTGAAATGACATCGTTTCTTCTTCTGTTGGGTGGTTGGGTCATCATAAGTATAATTTTTAAATTGTGGCTGTTTATTAATCAATTATGCTTGCTGCCAAATTTCATGTGGCCTATGCATTTATTGGCCAAATTAATTTTCAGTAGCTTAACTGAACTTTGTGCCAAGCAGCGATGCTTTTTCTTTGTAATATGTACTGTATTGTAACCTAGCTAGCATAATAAAACTTCAGAAACTTGCAGTAAGGAGCATGCTAGACCTGGGGCAACTCATGGTAATGTTACTTGACCTGGAAACATTCTGTATCATGTATGAATTTTGCATCTACTGTACCTGATGATTTTGTGCATGAGAAATCTTTGTTTGAACAATGACGCCTTTACTAATTGTAAAAGATTATACAGTAGTTAGTTCCTATGGGTTCTCCAGTATATGTAAATAGTTTGTTTACTGTTTATATGTAGTTCTGCAGAATGGGCTACACACACATATTTGATTTGTTTGGGGGCGGGCAAGCAGGCGCATAATATATATATATATATATATATATATATATATATATATATATATATATATATATATATATATATATATATATATATATATATATATATATATATATATATATATATATATATATATATGCATGCCTCACGTGTATGTATGTATGCATACACATTGTGTGTGCATGCATATATATATATATATATATAT
The DNA here is from genome assembly GCA_020271785.1 of Procambarus virginalis. NCBI lineage: Eukaryota > Metazoa > Arthropoda > Malacostraca > Decapoda > Cambaridae > Procambarus > Procambarus virginalis. The sequence goes on from WNGS01163519.1 coordinate 14,198,467, forward strand.
ATATATATATATATATATATATATATATATAATATATATATAATATAAATACAGTAATGGGTGTGTGCGCGCACACGCAGGAAAGTCACATGTGAAAAATAGAGAATGCTAAACATATTTTTGGCTCGATCTACCTTCATCAGAGCTTTTTAGAATGCTCATAACAGGGCCATATACAGCCGTGTATATGGCCATGCGCAACTATCACACTATATAACCTTGCATTGCCTTTGGACATATTGAGCCTTGCATTGCCTTGGGGCCTGATACCGAGCCTTGCATTGCCTTGGGGCCTGATACCAAGCCTTGGATTGCCTTGGGGCCTGATACCGAGCCTTGCATTGCCTTGGGGCCTGATACCGAACCTTGCATTGCCTTTGGGCCTGATACCGAGCCTTGCATTGCCTTGGGGCCTGATACCGAGCCTTGCATTGCCTTGGGCCTGATACCGAGCCTTGCATTGCCTTGGGGCCTGATACCGAGCCTTGCATTGCCTTGGGCCTGATACCGAGCCTTGCATTGCCTTGGGGCCTGATACTGAGCCTTGCATTGCCTTGGGGCCTGATACCGAGCCTTGCATTGCCTTGGGGCCTGATACCGAGCCTTGCATTGCCTTGGGGCCTGATACCGAGCCTTGCATTGCCTTGGGGCCTGATACCGAGCCTTGCATTGCCTTGGGGCCTGATATCGAGCCTTGCATTGCCTTGGGGCCTGATACCGAGCCTTGCATTGCCTTGGGGCCTGATACCGAGCCTTGCATTGCCTTGGGGCCTGATACCGAGCCTTGCATTGCCTTGGGGCCTGATACCGAGCCTTGCATTGCCTTGGGGCCTGATACCGAGCCTTGCATTGCCTTGGGGCCTGATACCGAGCCTTGCATTGCCTTGGGGCCTGATTCCGAGCCTTGCAGTGCCATGGGGCCTGATACCGAGCCTTGCATTGCCTTGGGGGCCTGATACCGAGCCTTGCATTGCCTTGGGGGCCTGATATCGAGCCTTGTATTGCCTTGGGGCCTGATACCGAGCCTTGCATTGCCTTGGGGGCCTGATACCGAGCCTTGCATTGCCTTGGGGGTCTGATACCGAGCTTTGCATTGCCTTGGGGGTCTGATACCGAGCCTTGCATTGCCTTGGGGTCTGATACTGCATCTTGAATTTCATGAATAGGTTTCAGACTTTAAAGGCACCTCAAGATGCAGTATTGAACCCCATGAGCAATTAAAATTTGACACTCCTACCTATGCTGGTTGTGAAAATCAATTTCCATGTGGCCAAGCTGCTGGTTAGTTAGATTGTTGCTGCTGTTTACAGTTTTGAGCTATAACAGAATCGGATTTTCATAGGGCAGAATGTGAGCAACAGTGTCTTTAACAGCCTAAATAACCAAACCACAAATCAGGTGGCCTAGTCAAGAGAAATCTGTACAAAACCCATTTGCCGCCCAAGACCTGCGCACCAATAACGGGAATAAGATGGAACACGCAATTAACTGGATCCCTGGCAGTTAAAGGCTCGTTAAAAACCTATTAGCTGACCAAGACCCACCAGCAACATGGGGACAACTTCCCAGTAAGGGACACAGGACACCGGTTGAGTTAGAGGCCCGACAAGTACACATTGTAGGGTCTGTATTTGAACCTTCCATTGTGTGTGTTGTACCATGCCTGGTCTGCTTTGGTCTGAAAACCTAAATGGTCAAACTGTGCCTTAAGGTCTGATACCGATTAAGACTCGATTGGGGGAGGGGTGCAAAAGTTCTGGTACGAATCAAAGGTCTTAAAGTGATGGCATATTTCTTTACAAGGATATGAAACATAACGTGAAAGTATCATAAAAATAAACATGGATATATCTGAGCGTTAAGGAGCAAGACCGTATACTGTGTTGAGGATGTTACCCTGCGCTCCGCTTCCTCCATGGGCCGTAGCCACACTATACCTACTATCACAAATATATCTCGACACAGCATTGTCAGGTTATTCTTTGTGTAAAAATTTGAACCATAAAAACATGCGGGTAGTAAAACTTACCCTTGTGTACAACAGACCTCGAGGAGAGGCCAGATAGACCTTAGGCTCTCGATCTATACTTCTACTGCAAATACAGGCCGGTAGAAAAGGTATACCCGGGGGGGACGAACATACATTTTAAACAAACCTACCATAACTATATAAATGTCCTGTAAAGCCCTTTGCATGGTCGGAAAGGGTGGGGGGATAATATGTAGATATAAGCAAAATAAGGATCAGATATCAGTGATCCAACACCACACATTAAGAAGCAAAGTGAAGACAGACGGACGACGATTCGGTCCCATCCTGGACCATTATCAAGTTGCTTGTGTATGATATACACAAGGATGCATATATTTTTATGAATGAAATTCGATTGCAAATTTTGTGGTATCAGTGAGAAGCGTGCATGATACATCTGATTGCTGCCTTCGTCTGCAGCTGCTTCATCACATACAGCTCCGATGGTGTGAGATGCATCTGGCTGCGCTGCTTGCCCACACCAACGCCCTCTGCGACAGGAAGCTGGCCGCTTCGCCCAGCCAGTAAGGTATTTCTGTGAACGGGAGGGAGATACTAAAGTACGTTGCCCCTCCTCACAAGCTAACTAGTGGCTGCAGGTGTGCGTCTGAGTGTCAGGGGACAAGTCTTCCACCAGATCAGGGTTTCCGTGGACTCATAGTCATCAGGATTCTCAACTTCCGATTTCATTGACGGTGGTGAAGATCCCTCCAAGACGCTTGTTAGCATCTAGACTAACATGCCGAGGGTGCGTTCGGTACTTATCCTCTACCCCGAGCTTTACTTTGTTCCGATCTCTAGTAACGGGGTGGCCTCCACTCGTCGTCTACCACTCGGGCCACCAGTACACTGTTCGCTTTGCGAGACCCTGGAAATGATTGGTCGCCAGGAGTCAACCTCATCGGGCTTGAAGGAACGGATGTTGTAGCGCCTCTTGAACCTTTCGAGCCAGCCTGTGCTGGCGCGGAACTCGTCGTTCCCGCGTAGTTGGCTGCAGTGCCTCCTGTCGTGTCCTTGGCCAGTCACCTCCGTCCCCATCACCTCCCTGCCGCCCGCGCACCTCCTGATAAAACTCAATGCAAAACATTTACAATATGTCCACTATAATACTCACAGTCCGTATGCTACGATTTAATTGGTCTCCTTACAGCTAACAGCAACATAAGACAGGAGAATTAAATGTAAGGATGAATTAGCCTAATAAAATATAGTAAATTCAATAGGCCAAATTTTAATACTGGCTATTTAACGTGAATTGTTACGAAATGTTCATTAGTTTTTCTTTTTTAAGTTGCGACTTTTAGGCCTAGGTCACAACTGAAGCTGGGTTAGGGTTATTTTAGAGCCATATTGTCCCCTAGAAGAATCTCCAAATCTTATTCACATCACAGTCCCCACCTATGTACTGCGGGTCACAGGGGCAAACAGGAAGGAACGTGCCCAGGTCGTCCCACCCTGCCCTATGGTTGCAAACCCCTTACGGCGGTGTACACGACTATGTACAATAGACTGTAACCCCACTGGACCGTCATATAGTTTAGCCTTAAATAAAAAATGG
>WNGS01163519.1:14202585-14220090 GCA_020271785.1 Procambarus virginalis
CCGTGACGAAGATTCGGGACTTTTACAATGTGACCTGATTTATAACATAATATTACACGTTGTTATAGTGCTTTTTCAGGACACCTGCGTTTGTAACTAGTTTACATTCGATACAAAACTTGCTTCACTCTGGCAGTCATCTGTGGCTCTCACTCTGGCAGTCATCTATGACTCACACTGGCAGTCATCTATGGCTCTCACTCTGGCAGTCATCTATGGCTCTCTCACTCTGCAGTCATCTATGGCTCTCACTCTGGTGTCCCTGAGATGTTCTCTCTTAGTATCCCCTACCGTGAGTAGCCAATCGAAGACGGCTTCCTCGACGTCGGCTTTGGCTCCTGACTCATCTAGCTTCCTTCTGCTCATGGCCACGAAGTCTCCGTTAGTCTCGACGTACTTTCAGGATCTCCGCCTCATGCTTCTTCACATCGGAGACGGTGGACGTACCGATACCGTACTCGAGAGCCAGCTTCCTCTGGGACTCGCCATTGTGGAGGCGACGGATCAGTCGGCCTTCTCTCAATCGACAACACCGTTCGTCTGCGCTTGGTCACTGTGTAATAGAGAAAGTGGATGATAAGCATTACAGTCTACAGGTATGGAGAGAGAGAGAGAGAGAGAGAGAGAGAGAGAGAGAGAGAGAGAGAGAGAGAGAGAGAGAGAGAGAGAGAGAGAGAGATAGAAGAGAGAGAGAGAGAGCTCACAAAGATAAACTGGGCACAGGACACACACCTTCAATACAGACTACATCAGGGTTTGGTGAAGAATGAATAACCCAACAATGACTAAGCTTTCCATATGCCTAGTAGATTGGGATCAACACGACTGAAGAGAACAATATAAAAATATTGTGAACGACAATGACATTCAATTCTATTAAATTCATTCTATTAGGAACTACAGTACCTACGAAATTTGCATCACTTGGGAGGTGTATCCAAGTTGTTTCGTAGAACTCTAACGAAACTAACTCTTTCGTTTAAACTCTAACAACACTAATTACACAAAAATAGGCAATCGAAATAATAAAATTGAGAAATAATAGTTTGCTGTACTATTGAAGTAAAAGCGCAAAAGAAGAGTGAGCGAGTGTATATGACTCAGTACGCACACTTGACAGTATCTCTCATATATATTTACACATTGATAACCAACTGCAACACCAGAGAATAGCTGAAGGTTCGCCCTCTGCAACATGGTATCTTCAGGCAACCAAATTAGAAAGGTTAAATATCCCAAAAGGAATCCACAGGGAAATAGCAGTTAGGTTATATAGACTACGTCTAGGTTACAGATGCAACTGGGGATTGGTGAACCCCGACAGAGAGAGTGCATCTTCTGCCAAACTGTCACAGAAAAGTCATACTTCACTATCTTCTGGAATGTGAAGCAACCAACGACCTTAGAAGAGCTTTAAGGGTTCCTGAATCTTGCAGTGGCCACCCTGAAGCCATCAACACAGCCACTCTCCTGGTCAACAAAGGTGTCCAGCAGATGGACACCCTCATAAAGACTGTCAAGCAGTATCCTCCCCCGCGATAACAGCTTGATGATTAAATGCAACCTCAGAATACTGAAAAAAATTGTACCACTTACGGGCTATTCATGCCCGTGCCACCTCTTGGGTGGCTTAATCTTTATCAATCAATCAATCAATAACCAACTGCAATAATCTCCAATGCATAAATGGAGACGGAGTAGTACCAAGGAGCTGAAAGGACGATCATGCTGCTTCATTATGCAATAAAAGGAAAAAAAAACAGGAACCACAAAACTACAGACCAACGCCCTTAACAAGCATACTATGCAAAGTTAATCAGGAGAAAAATAATGAAGAATCTAGAAATAATAAACTTTATATCAAAATACCAACACTTCTCCAGGGAAAGGAAATCATACCTAATAATACTTATTAGAGTTCTACGATAGCTAGAGTGACACCAGACAAAAATATAGGATAGGCTGATTGCATATTACTTGACTATCTGAGAGCATCTTACATTGCCCTACATAAAAGCTTCTATACAAGCTAAAGGGTATAAATTGGATGAGTTTAGATTTAGGAAAGACTTGGGTAAATACTTGTTTCGGTAACAGGGTTGTTGATTTGTGGAACCAATTACCGCGTAACGTGGTGGAGGGGGTCCCTCGATGTTCCAAACGTGGGTTGGACATGTATATGAATGGGATTGGGTGGTTATAAATAGGAGTGACTTGTATGGGCCAATAGGCCTTCTGCAGTTACCTTTGTTCTTATGTAGACAAAGGGAAATATTCATATTTAGTGCTAACCAACTGTGGTTAACAAATGGAGCGTGCCTGTGTCAGCAGTAATAGTTAGACCAGTTACCCTGAGTTATAAATCTTAAAGCAAGTTTGACAAATCAATTAGGGGGGGGGGAAGAAATAGCCTAAGCTACTCTATCCCTTTGAGATGTATTTCTTTCTTGTCTCAATAAACATACTTGAAATCAATTAAACGGGGTATAATAGGCGAGAGGCGGGTAGGCAGGAGGGATGGCCGGTCACCCGATCAGACCTCTCAGGCCACGAGGTGGTCCACCTACACGAGGTGGTTAGGTCCGTACCATGGGTGTGGGCGGCTTACCTGGTGGGCTGGGGTCGGGGGCTCCATGAGTCGCGGGGGCCGGTGCTCCCTCTCCTCCTTAACCGTCACCCCCTCCCCGCATCCGGATTCCTTATCCTTATCCGATTTTTCCTCGTTTAGGTTTGTTGTTGAGTTAGTCTCTTCATTAGTTTTTGCTTGGAGGCTCGTACTGCTTAACTGTTGATGATATGAAGTAATAATAATTCTTGAGACGTCCCCCATGCCTTAGACACCTTCTCCAGGAACTCTGCTATTGTTATCACAGTATAACCGGATACTAAACTTGTATATAATCGCCATTAGTTTCTTCGATTGTGATGTTTAGTGATATTCGGATAAACGAACACTGACAGAAGGAGGCCGTTAAAACGCTGTTCCCCCTTCACGTTGAAACAACGAACTGTTCACTGTAGCGAGGAGGGAGGAGCGGGACCCTACCGGACGCCGGCACCTAATCCGATTACCGTCTGCTCTCTTATCCGGATTTTTTCTTTTTTTTTTCTTTATTTTTTATAAAATATTTGTAGTTAGTATCGTTGTTTCCATATATCAAATTATCACCCAGATTTACAGACATTTAGAATTTTGGAAATAGAATACAGTGATCTTAACCGGATGTGAGTCACATTTTCACTGCAGCTGGGAATAAGCTTCCCAATTTATACTGCGTTTCATGCTATTTCCTCACCGAGATTTTTTATTGTATTATTTGGACTTTAATATACAATATATTAAATAATGTCATTATACATTTTAATTTATACATATTTTTTATTTTGAAAAAACTGTATATTTCTGAAAAAGAATCTTATAATGTGGGGAAATGTGTTCTTGACATCAATTTCCTTTGGACATTAAGATCATTATCAATAAATTTGGTCAGAATTTGAATATATTAGTCAAAATATGGACTGATTTTTCAGCTAAATATTTTGCGGAGATACTGAGAAAATTTTATATTTGAATTCATTGTTAAGTTTGGCAGTATCTGATTCACATACCTATCAAGTAACATAGCTTAAAATTATGTATTACACGATTGAGAACAATTTTGAGTTTGTACATGAGAAAGCGAATACAGTACAATCAATATGGCGGCTTCAGGGTATGGTATCCAAAGTTTAGTGTACCAAGTAATATTCTCTCTGATATGAGCGTCAAAATACTACAATCTTAAGAGCTAACGTTTGATTGGTCGCAGGAAGTAAGGGAAGCAGCGTGAGCGTTTCTATTGGCGAGCTGGCAGCGCGGGAGCCAATAGTGGCTTAGCTTTGAGGCTGAGAATAATGTTTCGTACTGTTACCTCAACCGCTATGGGCGCTCGCAACACCTAGAATTCCACCCCGTCCTCCCGACCATTTCGAAGAAGAAACTGCAGCGAATGTGGCGTATTTTAACAGAGTGAGTGCGAATTGGCACAAAATGCTACGGAATATGGTAGCAAGGACCATCCAAACCGCCCAGGTGGGGGCTAGAACTTTGACCCCGCTCAAAACTACGGGAGTTTGTCGTGGGCACGATATTGCGTCGAAATTGAAGAGTTCAAGATGTCTGGAGCAACTCCGGGGCGTCCACGTCGGCCTGGCCACCAGCAAAGCAGAGGACCGTAAGGAAATGTTGGCCTCGATGCCCAAGATGGACGAGGGCACGGAAGGCGAAGTTTCTATTGACATAGACTCCAACATTCGAGGGTGAGTAAGACCGCTTGAAAACTCCCATTATTGTCATGTTCAGAGGGACGGGTTGGGGTGCGCCATTTTCCTGCCGGCTTTGTTAGGGTGTTGGTGTGTGGTAGAGGCCTATAGTAGTGGTGGGGCGTCCTGGGGGCTCGCCCACCGCCTCTCACACTCACAACTCATCACTGGCAATTTTGTATGTAGGCCTAGACTCCTAATTAAGCCCTTTAGGCTGAATTTCTAACTATTAGGGATTTCTAGTCTAGAGCAAAATTGTTGAACATAATTGATCATTGTTGATGTGTTTTGGTTAGTGAAAGAGTACTGGTGAAGGTGGTGAGTGTTGTGTATGGGTAGAGAGATGACTTGTAAGGTCACCAGGGTAACATTGTTGTGTTTAGGTGGTGGTGGTGGAGTGGTTGCTTGTCGTAGACCAGAGAGATGGTCTGTGTGACCACCTACACAGGTGATCACTAAGACACCCTTGGGTTTATAAATGGCTTGTATTTTGTATGTTTGGATCTCGCAAGGCCTATGCAAGTTTTGTATGTAGTAAGGAATTTTTGGTGATTGCATTTATGTAGATATTGATAATGGTAAAAGTTTGTTATGCACCAAGCTTGTCTTGCAAGTTTTTGACCCTTTGCATTGTGTTAGTCTCGATTAAAAAAAATGCTAGTTATAATGCGAAGGAAAAAGCTTCGTAATCCTTGCCATAACCAAGTAGAAAAAAAAAAAAAACTCCCCCTGAAAATGTTACACTGCACACATATTTAGATTGTAAAATACTCTAAAATGTGACGTGACAAGTTCGACCACTTGGCGTGGTATTAAAAGTTGGCGAAAGGTAAAATAACACAAAGTAGGTGAATTTTATCCATGTAACTAATGCTTAATTTACTAGTTTTCACTCTTGTCATAGATACCAGCAGGAGACTTTAAGCTTGGATGCAACTGTTCCTGCATGCCATTAAGGGTTTAGCTTTAACTTGCGTTATAGGCTAGCAAAGTAATTTATCTAAAACTTTCTAAATTGTATCGTGCATAGGCAGATAATTAACGTACTTGATGTTCCTTGAGCTAGGAAAGGATGTATGTATGTTCTTTGAATAATTAGTGTAATTTTTCAAATTAACTTGCCAACTAACCCTAATATAACAAAGTATATTGCAGGCTATTTTTAACTTGCTAAACTTCCCTAAAAGTGGTGACTGTACAGTAGTTGGAAATGGGTAGAATGTTCTAATACTGTACTGTCACAGTTTAATTGGTTTTGTTCCAGACTTGCAATTGTGGAATGCTCTGCTGTTTGTCTGGAAGTACAAGTGGTTCAGTTCATTGTGTTAATAAGCTGGCACTACAAATGCTGCATTAAATTAGGCATGACATTGTTTATGGACTAAAATATTTAAGAGTGGGGTGCTTTAGTATTGGGCAGTACTGTTTTTGTTTAGCATCTTACATGAAGCTTTCAATCACATTTTTTCCAACTTGGATAAATAGCAGGGCAGATCTTACTTTTGCACCATTCATACAAATAGATTTTTATGCATTGTGAATTTATCAATGATAGTTCTCACTGGTAAAGTGAGTACACCACCTTTCCATTACATGGGACAGCTCGCTTAGTGCACGTTGAAAGTTATTCCCAGAATTTAGCTCTTTCAAATCTCGATCACGTTGATCTGACTTGCTGTAAAAGTTTTAATTTGTTGGCTGTCGGCAAAATTTCCAGGTTTTTTGTCATACACAATGTATTTTTCTATTTAATTAATATATGAATACAGTATTGTGCCTAATTATGCACAAAAAAAAAAATTGTTCATATTTTAATAGCACAGGATGATCTTGATACATGCAGCAAATTTTAGTGAAACTACTTATCATGCAGACTTAAAGCTACTTGTCACTGAACTGGACCTTGAAATCCTCAATTGCTAGACTAACGTAACCATTACCAACAGTTAACCAGCCAACCCCAGGCTGCAGTGCTATGTAAATAATTTGTATATAAGATTTTCATAAGAAAGTTTTGTCTTGACATTTTTCCACCACTGCTCTCAATATGTTTAATAACCCATATGATGTGCATTCGTTTTGTTTTACCTCAAACCACCACTACCAATAGCTTTCTCCTGAAGCTGCAATACTGTAATTTTTTTAATAACGTGGCATTATCCTTCATAAGGATGTTCCTCTTACCCTTATCTGATGAACCAATAGTATTGCTACACATCGATTTGCAGATGTTACATCAAGAGAAGGTGAAACTGCTAATAATGAAAGATCAGATCATTTGTACAAGTAAAATTGTTGGTATATTTTTCCTTACAGTAGGTCTGGATGCCTCTAGAGAAAAAGCCACAACTTTAAAGTTATAGTTAATAAAGTTTAGTAAGGCATTTANGGAAATGTGGAGTAAATGAGAGGGATTCCCCAAGTAAATGTGAGTGCCGGACGTGTTAGAGGGTGACCAGGGACACACTTATGAGTCACACTCACACTTGCACGCCTCACACTTGTCGTCATACCAGAAGACACTAGAATTAACACGACAAATATAATAAAGTTTGAGCATTTAGCCTCATAATGTTACTATCCAAATTCCCAGTTTTTTGGAGTGTTATTATGTCAATATTCTTATTAATTCTTTATTCTTCTTAACCTTTTAATTTTGCAACTTCTCATTATATGTGTCGATCATTATGTTAGCTTAAAACTTGTACAGGCAAGAGTGTACGTGTTGGTGTCCTTGCTAGAAGGAGCTGCTACTTAACTTATCACTTTAAAGCTCGCCACTGTTCTAAGGTAAACGTATTTACATCACTAAACTGTACCAACAACATTTATTGTACTTTCCTATAAATAAATAAATGAATGAGGGGAAGCGCGACTGACAGACAGAAGCATTTTTACACAGATAGCTTGTATTTCATAAATAAAGAATGCCAGTACACAACAATATTTTAGGAACTAATATATATATATATATATATATATATATATATATATATATATATATATATATATATATATATATATACAATACGGGGTACAGAATAGTGGGGTACAAAACAATGGGTATAGATAGAAGTTGGGTAAAGATAGAACTGCAGAAGGCCTATTGGCCCATATTTCTTGATGTTTCTATATTGGAGTTTCTATATTCTTGATTGTTTCTATATTGGTTTCTATATATATATATATATATATATATATATATATATATATATAATATATATATATATATATATATATATATATATATATATATATATATATATATATATATATATATATATATATATAATAATAATATTTAGTTTTTTTACTTTGTTCTTTGTATGGGTGATAATTTTTTTTAACTGGTGTAGCTGGTCTGAAGTTGGTGAGGAGTTCATTAGTGTTCCTTGTCGTAGTGAGGACAAGGATGGCGTCGTGAGAAGCCTCCGGAGTGCTGCAGTGGTCGTTGCGCTGCTGCAGATCACAGACCAAATGTTCATTTATTGTCTTAGTCGTGGTAGTAGTCGTCATACAGTCAGCTGAGGTAGGTCACACACAGTCGTGGAGGCCGAGAGCAGATCGCTGTGACACCAATCGTCCTTACCCTGCACTCGTCCTACCCAAAATATGGTTATTGAAGGGCCCGCCTCCAAAATAGGGATTGTAGCCGCCCCCGAAGTTAGGCCCATAGCCAGGCCCGAAGCCAGGCCCATAGCCAGGTCCGAAGCCAGGCCCATAGCCACCTCCGAGGTATGGGTTGTAGCCACCATATCCGAAGCCTCCTAAATTACCGTAGCCATTGCCGTAGGGGTTAAGGAAACCGGAAATGGCCCCCTCGGCAGCTCCCACTAAATTAGGAAGGAAGAACCTCTGGCTGCCTCTTTCGTGAGAAGTCTTCTGAGGAAGGGCGGTGGCCAGGCCGGCCATACACACCACCACAGAGACCAGCACCACCAGTCGCATCTGTGGGAGGGATGTCAGAGCTTAGTTGTTGTTATAAATTCAGCTACTGGGAACAAAAAGTTCCAAGTAGCACGGGCTAAGGTGAGCCCGTAGTGGACTTACCTGGCACAGGAGCGGGGCTGTAACTTGCAGAGCTTATAGTAACCTGCGGATGATATCATTCAGAGCTCCTCGTACTTTCACTCTAGACTGACGGAGAGAGGCGCGCAGGATTACATTATGAATACAATAAAAACAGATGAGAGAAGCTACATGGGGAAATGAACTGCGTAAATTTGTGATTCACAAGATTTTGTGATGAACTGCATTGCTCTTTTTATTATTCTTAGATGATAAAAATGTACATAAATTTATTATAGTTGAAAGTTATAGGGCCATTGACATTACAAATTAAATATGTAGATTGACTGAATTCCTCTCATGTAAAAAAATATTATGGCTAAAAGCATTTACATTTAATTTGAGAGAATAAGTAGAGCTACCTCCCTGGGAAAAATCGTAGCTTATGACTGTCATATGTCATTAAAAGGATTGCTAAAGACTGGTTTGGTGTTGGCCTTAAGACCTCTCATTACGGGAGCGATAAAGGAAAAAATATGCATGGGGGTAATGCGTGAAACCTGGATTAGGCGTTAGTTGGAAGCCTCATGAATCCTAGAGGATTCAGTCGAATCCCAGGTTGCATTGTTTTTTATCACGTGGTGGTGCAATGGTCTAAGGAGTTTGCTTCGGAGTACCCAGAGTGTAGGTTCGAATCTTCCTCACGGTTCCTACTGATTTTCTCATTGATACATCACATCAATGTGATTTCTCTATGCATACGGGAGAGATGGTAAAACCACCACAAGAGCTAATTGCTGACCAACCAGAAAGTATACTTTAGATCTGAACATTACTAAAATAAACTCTCAGTGTATATACACCGAGAAGACAGTATACACCTCTCTGTATATTGTTTCTACTTAAGCACAAGCTTACCTTTTTTTTTACGTTTAGTTCCTGTTGAATGGAGAAGGTATTGTGTAGGCTACAGTCACAGCGGGCTGCTTCCTTTTATACTGAGCCAACACCCACAATCATGAATTGCCAGGTCGTCAATTTAAAGGGCCACTTCCACGTCAATTGTTCCTTTCCATATTACCATACTACCAACTACCAGTAGTAAAGTTTAATGCTCATAACATTCTCAGCCTAAAAAAAATCACCTGAATTTTCTCCTGAATATTTTGAATGATAAAAAAAATTGTAAATATGAGGTTACGCCTAATTATGCTTGCTGATCCGCGCTTCTCCCCTTCGACAAGTACAGCATTATAAGATGTCCTCAGCTAATATATTGATATATTAGGTATAGTGAACGTAAACCTATATGGTTTACATTCATTATTGAGTGGGATTGTTTCACATGGCAGTGGGTGGCATCGAAGCAAAGTCCAAGGGCCGGCGTGTCTGGGTCTTCCAGCTGGCTCAAGGTCACCCTTCATGTGAACTCTATGGTAATTACTTCCATTCACTTCCTTCTCCACCAGGGAACTCCCGCCTTCTTGGTATTCTCACAGCCTCTTATGCTTCCTACGCTGAAGTCCCAGTCCTTAATATTTGTTATATCCCGCTTCCTGCCTTATATAGCATCTGTTTCTCCCTAATAATCTCACCTCCTCTCTTGTATAACCCTTACCCCTTGCCTTATATAAGGTCACTTCCTTATATAATCAGAGTCCCTCCCTCCATGCAACCCCACTTGCAGTCTCGCCTAATCCCTTATAATTGCACCTATCGTGCACCCCTGTGTCCTTCCTTATAAGCACAGCTTCTTAATTCCAGCTTACACAATACAACGTCTTCCTGTGCAGTCCCTCCCCTTCCCTTATACTTCTCCAGTTTTCTCTTGTTCTTATGTTCATGAACCAATATTACAAAGACATTATTTTCTCACCTCACATTCATCCTTTCTACATATATCTCCTTCACACAATTGTTATGTTCATACTTCTGATAATGTATTGATGAACATATATATATATATATATATATATATATATATATATATATATATATATATTATATATATATATATATATATATATATGTTTTATATGCAAATTTATTTTAAGTGAGTCTGGTCTCATACGACAAGGTACGGACGAGAGAGCAGGGAGGAGGACAAGGTCGGAGAAAACAAATTCAGGCACAGGACAAGGATATGAGGAGTAGTGGAGGGCGAGTCCGGGAGGGTGAAACCAGGAAAATGAATCCAGGAGGAGAGAAGGAAGCCTCGACTTCCAAAGGGTCACTTCCACGGCCCTTTGGAAGTAGCCCCGAAGAGCCAGAGCTCAACCCCCGCAAGCACAATTAGGTAAGTGGACACGTCGAGGACAACCTTGACCACCTTCCTCCCCTCAGCTTTCTCTTAATAATCCTTCCAGCGACACCAGGGCGGCGGCCGCGTTTCACTTGTGCGGAAATATCGACCAATTCACCCATTTGGGTAACAAAATAATGTTGAGTGCATAAACGTCATCATTGAAAAAACTGAAAAAATTGAAAAAATCATCAGGGGCAATGGGGGGGGTGGACCTTTGGCAAGCCGCCGGCTGCTTGTCCTCGTCGTGGCAACTATTATTAGTGGCCTCTCAGGTAAACAGTGTTCAGTGTTTGAGAACTCCAAAATGTTCTGAAAATTATATATATTTATAATATAGAATCTATGTTTGTCTGTCCAAGTTTGTAGGCCAGACGTTTGTGGCTAACCTCAATAAACTCTGAAGGGTGACCAGAGGGTGTTAGGGAACTGTCATAGGTGTGTTAGGGTCGATGAAGTCGGTGGAGATTAAATGATGGTTGCTGAGTCCTTAGAGTTCGATTATCTGTTCATAATGCTCAGATGTTCAGAATGCAAGCAAAACGCATATACAGTATGTTCTTAAGGGAGATTTTCATTCTAGTGCTCCCAACAATTTACTTCATTTAAGCATACCCCATCTATTATCCCCATTTACTATTCTATGCTACAAAAGTCATAAGTTTAATTACAAGACCATATTAATAATTACTTAAAAGATTGTAAGTGTTCCTGTACGCTATGCGTACTGAGACATTGTAATACAAATACCTAAAAAAAATATTAGTTCACGTTATCTCTGTAACATAACTAATGTATGAGTGTATTTAGTTTTTACACTAAGGGTCAATAATAACAAATAATGTGGCAATCTCATTAAACAGCAAAGACACCCCTAAACGCAACTGCCCTAGCGTTTCATTTTCTTTAAATCAAATTCACGGCCAAAGAAAATATTCCTTCAACCATAAATAGGAGTATCTACAGAAAATTAATGATTTTCCCTGCCTTTTATTTGATGTTTACCTTATACTCATCCAGTAAAAGTTGTTAAGTACGCATCTCATACTAATCCTGTTAGTCGGAGTTTATTGTGCACCTCAACTCATCCTATGAGTGGTATATTTATTCATTTACTCATATACAAGAAGGTACAATTGGTTAAGGGAATACATATACTGATGGGTGAAGAATACATTCTACAGTTTAGATTACAAAGACGAGACCTTTATTTGCTGTATATACCTATTTTAAGAAAATTGCCCCTTAATAGAAAATCTTCGTAGTCTTATAATTCTTGATAGATAAGTCTCCGTGGTGTAGTGGTAAGACACTCGCCTGGCGTTCCGCGAGCGCTATGTCATGGGTTCGTATCCTGGCCGGGGAGGATTTACTGGGCGCAATTCCTTAACTGTAGCCTCTGTAACAGTAAAATGTGTACTTGGATGAAAAAACGATTCTTCGCGGCGGGGATCGTATTCCAGGGACCTGCCCGAAACGCTACGCGTACTAGTGGCTGTACAAGAATGTAACAACTCCTGTATATATCTCAAAAAAAAAAAATAATCCACTTTCAATGCTGCCAAGATCAACTCTCCTTGGCACACTTGATAGATCATTCACAGAGCAACCAGTGCTTTCAGCCTTCTCAGATAATTTATACATCAGTGCTGTCGGGCAAAGTACTGTACTCTTGTCAATATAATCCACACATCAGCGCTGACAAAACGCTTCTGGCCCAAGTACGTTTGTGAGACAATCCACGTATGAGTTCAATAGAACCCTCCCCACCCAGCCAGTCTTTTTATCACTTCAAATATTGTTTAATTGTATGAGTTTTAACTCAGTTGTGACACCCCGGAAGAAAATATAATCATTATACTTATATTGTAAATCCCCATTCTATTTATAGTTCCACTCCGTCGTTACTAATGTCTAGTCTCCGGTGATCTGTTGCATATATCTACTGACCTGCACACTGTACAATGGTGCAGGCATCAGAGCTGAAGGGACAATTAAAAAAAAAACTGGAAGGATATCTTAAATTGATATATTTCTTTACAAGTATGAAACATAACGTGAAATTCATAAAAATAAACATGGATATATCTGAGCGTTAAGGACAAGACCGTATACTGTGTTGAGGATGTTACCCTGCGCTCCGCTTCCTCCATGGGCCGTAGCCACACTATACCTACTATCACAAATATATCTCGACACAGCCTTTCAGTTATCTTTGTGTAAAATTTGAACCATAAAAACATGCGGGTAGTAAAACTTACCCTTGTGTACAACAGACCTCAGGAGAGGCCAGGAAGACCTTTAGGCCTCATCTATACTTCTACTCCAAAATACAGGCCGGAGAAATGTATACCCTGATGAGAAATACATTTAAACAAAACTACCATAACTATATAAAATGTCTGTAAAGCCCTTTGCAGGGATAAATATTATATATAACAAAATAAGGATCAGTATGTTGACCAAACCACACATTAGAAAGTGAAGAGACGACGACGATTCGGTCCATCCTGGACCATTATCAAGTTGCTTGTGTATGATATACACAAGGATACATATATTTTATGAATGAAATTCGATGCAAATTTTGTGGTATCAGTGAGAAGCGTGCATGATACATCTGATTGCTGCCTTCGTCTGCAGCTGCTTCATCACATACAGCTCCTGAGGTGTGGTGTCTGGCTGCGCTGCTGCCCACACCAACGCCTTCGACAGGAAGCTGGCCGCTTCGCCCGCAGAAGGTATTTCTTGAACGGGAGGAATATCTAAAGATACTTGCCCCTCCTCCAAGCTAACTAGTGGCTGCAAGGTGCTCTGAGTGTCAGGGGACAAGTCTTCACCAGACTGGGTTTCCGTGTACTCATAGTCATCAGGATTCTCAACTTCCGATTTCATTGACGGTGGTGAAGATCCCTCCAAGACGTGTTCTAGAAAATCGAGGGTGCGTTCGTTACTTATCCTCTCCCCGAGCTTTACTTTGTTCACTATTCTAGTAAGGGGTGGCCTCCCTCGTCGTCTACCTCGGGCCACCATTAACTGTTCGCTTTGCGAGACCCTGGAAATGATTGGTCGCCAGGAGTCAACCTCATCGGGCTTGAAGGAACGGATGTTGTAGCGCCTCTTGAACCTTTCGAGCCAGCCTGTGCTGGCGCGGAACTCGTCGTTCCCGCGTAGTTTGCAGTGCTCCTGTCGTGCCTTGGCCATCACCTCCGTCCCCATCACCTCCTGCCCGCCGCGCACCTCCTGAAAACAAATGCACAAACATTTACAATATGTCCACTATATACTCACAGTCCGTATGCTACGATTTAATTGGTCTCCTTACAGCTAACAGCAACATAAGACAGGAGAATTAAATGTAAGGATGAATTAGCCTAATAAAATAATAGTAAATTCAAATAGCCAAATTTTAATACTGGCTATTTAACGTGAATTGTTACGAAATGTTCATTAAGTTTTTCTTTTTTAAGTTGCGACTTTTAGGCCTTAGGTCACGAACTGAAGCTGGTTAGGTTATTTAGAGCCATATTTCCCCTAGAAAAATCTCCAATCTTTTAACATCAAAGTCCCCCCCTATTACTGCTGGGTGCACAGGGGCAAACAGGGAAGGAACGGTGCCCAGTCGTCCCACCCTGCCTATGGTTGCAAACCCTTAGGCGGTTACACGAACTATGTTAAATAGACTGTAACCCCACTGGACCGTCATATAGTTTATCCTTATATAAAAATGGCCGTGACGAAGATTCGGGATTTTTACAATGTGACCTGATTTATAACATAATATTACACGTTGTTATAGTGCTTTTTCAGGACACCTGCGTTTGTAACTAGTTTACATTCGATACAAAACTTGCTTCACTCTGGCAGTCATCTGTGGCTCTCACTCTGGCAGTCATCTATGACTCACACTGGCAGTCATCTATGGCTCTCACTCTGGCAGTCATCTATGGCTCTCACTCTGGCAGTCATCTATGGCTCTCACTCTGGTGTCCCTGAGATGTTCTCTCTTAGTATCCCCTACCGTGAGTAGCCAATCGAAGACGGCTTCCTCGACGTCGGCTTTGGCTCCTGACTCTAGCTTCCTTCTGCTCATGGCCACGAAGTCTCCGTTAGTCTCGACGTACTTCAGGATCTCCGCCTCATGCTTCTTCACATCGGAGACGGTGGACGTACCGATACCGTACTCGAGAGCCAGCTTCCTCTGGGACTCGCCATTGTGGAGGCGACGGATCAGGTCGGCCTTCTCGGCAATCGACAACACCGTTCGTCTGCGCTTGGTCACTGTGTAATAGAGAAAGTGGATGATAAGCATTACAGTCTACAGGTATGGAGAGAGAGAGAGAGAGAGAGAGAGAGAGAGAGAGAGAGAGAGAGAGAGAGAGAGAGAGAGAGAGAGAGAGAGAGAGAGAGAGAGAGAGAGAGAGCTCACAAAGATATAACTGGGCACAGGACACACACCTTCAATACAGACTACATCAGGGTTTGGTGAAGAATGAATAACCCAACAATGACTAAGCTTTCCATATGCCTAGTAGATTGGGATCAACACGACTGAAGAGAACAATATAAAAATATTGTGAACGACCAAATGGACATTCATTCTATTAGGAACTACAGTACCTACGAAATATTGCATCACTGGGAGGTGTATCCAAAGTTGTTTCGTAGAACTCTAACGAAACTAACTCTTTTCGTTTAAACTCTAACAACACTAATTACACAAAATAGGCAATCGAAATAATAAAATTGAGAAAATAATAGTTTGCTGTACTATTGAAGTAAAAGCACAAAAGAAGAGTGAGCGAGTGTATATGACTCAGTACGCACACTTGACAGTATCTCTCCATATATATTTACACACTGATAACCAACTGCAACACCAGAGAATAGCTGAAGGTTCGCCCTCTGCAACATGGTATCTTCAGGCAACCAAATTAGAAAGGTTAAATATCCCAAAAGGAATCCACAGGGAAATAGCAGTTAGGTTATATAGACTACGTCTAGGTTACAGATGCAACTGGGAGATTGGTGAACCCGGACAGAGAGAGTGCATCTTCTGCCAAACTGTCACAGAAAAGTCATTACTTCACTATCTTCTGGAATGTGAAGCAACCAACGACCTTAGAAGAGCTTTAAGGGTTCCTGAATCTTGCAGTGGCCACCCTGAAGCCATCAACACAGCCACTCTCCTGGTCAACAAAGGTGTCCAGCAGCTGGACACCCTCATAAAGACTGTCAAGCAGTATCCTCCCCCGCGATAACAGCTTGATGATTAAATGCAACCTCAGAATACTGAAAAAAATTGTACCACTTACGGGCTATTCATGCCCGTGCCACCTCTTGGGTGGCTTAATCTTTATCAATCAATCAATCAATCAATAACCAACTGTAATAATCTCCAATGCATAAATGGAGACGGAGTAGTACCAAGGAGCTGAAAGGACGATCATGCTGCTTCATTATGCAAGAAAGGAAAAAAAACAGGAACCACAAAACTACAGACCAACGCCCTTAACAAGCATACTATGCAAAGTTAATCAGGAAAAAAATAATGAAGAATCTAGAAATAATAAACTTTATATCAAAATACCAACACTTCTCCAGGGAAAGGAAATCATACCTAATAATACTTATTAAAAACTGAGACAGGTCAAATAACAGATAGTGATGAAGAGATGAGTAGTATTTTTAACAAATATTTTGTATCTGTATTTACTAAAGAGGAACTTAACAATATGCCTTCAGCCGAACAAGTCTATGTGGGTGGGGACGAGGACAGGTTGACGAGTTTAGCAGTTACCAGGGAGGATGTTCTTAAACAAATAGTAAAACTCAAACCAAACAAATCCCCAGGGCCGGATGAAGTGTTTGCCAGGGTGCTGAAAGAATGCAAAGAGGAGCTTTGTGACCCACTGTCAATCATATTTAATAAATCTATAGAGTCAGGCAGAGTGCCAGAGTTTTGGAAAGTTGCTAATGTGATACCAGTTTTTAAGAAAGGAGATAGATCACTTGCGTCTAACTATCGACCAATTAGCCTAACGTCTATTGTGGGAAAGTTACTCGAATCTATAATAGCAAATAAAATTCGTCTTCATCTTGAAAAACATAAATTAATAATTGAGTCGCAACATGGTTTTATAAATGGCCGTTCATGTGTAACAAATTTGTTATCTTTTTATTCTAGCATAGTTGAGGCAGTTGATAGTGGTAAGGATTGTGATGTTGTGTACCTTGACTTTAGCAAAGCTTTCGATACAGTGCCACATGAAAGACTGATTAAAAAGATAGAGGCTCATGGTATTGGGGGTGCTATATTAAGCTGGATTAGGGCATGGCTATATCAAAGGAAACAGAGAGTTAGTATAAATGGAGTCAAGTCAGAGTGGGAAAATGTTGTAAGTGGAGTGCCTCAAGGCTCTGTCTTGGGACCTCTGTTGTTTATAATATATATAAATGATTTAGATTCAGGTTTGAGTAGCAACATTTGCAAATTTGCCGATGATACGAAAATCGGTAGGGAAATTAATTCGGAGGAGGACTCACTATCACTTCAAGTTGATCTAGATAGGGTTTTGAAATGGTCAAAGGACTGGCAGATGCAGTTTAATGCTGACAAATGTAAAGTTCTGAGGCTAGGTAATGATGATAGAGTTACAGATACGAGCTAGATGGTGTTGAGATTGCGAAGTCGGATTGCGAAGGGATCTGGGAGTTATAATTAGTAAGAATTTAAAACAAAGGATCAATGCATAATGTTCGTAATAAGGCAAATAGGACACTCGGATTTATTAATCGCAGCGTAAGTAACAAGACACCTGGTGTGGTTTCTCAAGCTATATCTTGCTCTGGTTAGGCCCATTTAGATTATGCAGTTCAGTTTTGGTCGCCAT